>JARVGV010001030.1:15089453-15100565 GCA_031762435.1 Hypsolebias longignatus | reverse complement strand
GTCATCCAGGACATGATAAAATCAAAAAAGGTTCAATACAGAAACAACTGGACTTTATTTGTTACAGAAAACGTTTCGATCCTCATCCATTGAATTGAGAAAGCTCCTCGGATGAGGATCGAAACGTTTTCTGTAACAAATAAAGTCCAGTTGTTCTGTATTGAACCTTTTTTTTATTTCAAACCTTAGAAAGATCTTCAGAACTACTGAAGCATTACTGCACAGGACCAGGAAGGATTGTTTTTAAAAAGCGTTTACATAAAATATTAAGAATGAGGTATGAATTTTAATAACCAGTTTAGTTTGTGACCCGGAAGTGAAAGCTTTCGAAATGGTTACTTCCGCCCCCGCCTCCTCGTTGGTTAGCAGAAGTTAGCCAAGCTATCGGCTAGTGAAAGACGTGTCCAGTGAATACATTTTTCCTTTGTTTTTTTTTTTATTGATCGAACCGACAGGAATGTCTGAGTTGTTTTCATTGTCGCAAGTTTGAGTTTTGTGAGGGAGAAAAGTCCGCGGAGTATTTTTCACCCAGCGCTTTTTTTCCACCTTCGCCCAACACTGAATAATATGGCGGACAGCGGGCATTACTACAATGGTAAGAGGCCCGCTAGGCTAACCTTGTGTCTTCTTTGTTGTTGTCACTGTTTATTTTCAGACTGTGAAGACTTTATGGTGAGGAGAGAAGTAACACACGCAGGTTTCCATGTTCAAGAAGGTAACAAGAAGGCGTCGGATACCAGGAATAGTACTTTATTCCTTTCTTTTAGAAATAAGTCTGTTCAGTTAAGTATTAATCTAATGTGACGTTATGTTAGAGAAGTGAAGTGCATTTCAATGCTAATAAATATTTACATTGTATAAGGATAAAATTGAGCAAAATGTAAATTCAACGAGGATCTGTCTGGTTGACATGAAGAGGGGCCTTTAAAGGCTCAATTTAAAGGCCCTTCACATGTCAACCAGCTCCTCGGACTTAAAGAGGAGGAACACGTTTTGAAGTTCAGAAGTTTTTTGGGATAAAATACGCAACGTTTCAACAAGAAGAATACGTCCAGATGTCCTGACTTAACTTTGTTATTCTTTCTTTTTGTTATTCATAGTTGAGCATTTTGAAACTACAACCTTAAATACATTAAAAAAAAAGAGTTACAGACATTGATGCTGGCTCAAACACAATTTTCCCTTTTGTTACAAAATAGTTACCGGTATTGTCTATTATTAATTTTTGTGTGCGGTCTGTGTGTATTTGTTAGTTCACAGTATGTATTTGTGCTGTGGTTCAAACTTTGACAAATCTGTAAATTTTAAAAATAGTAAAACTGGCTGAGTCTGGTGACTAATGGTAGTTAGCAAACAGCATTCATAGGGAGTGTACAAGATGTCCTAAATGTTTACTTGGGTGTAGATATAGCTTTTTTAAATATTTGTCTTTTTGCTTTTGTAAGGTGACTGAGTGTTTTGATAGATACCGTACATATAGAAAAAATGTGTTGATCGTAAATCAATGTCCTTGCATGTGTCACAAAGGTGCACATGTAAAAAAAAATAAAAATTGTGGAAGAAATGTTATCAGACTAGTCAGAGTCGGCAGGATTGTCTCAGTTTTGTTGAGTGTCTCCAAAGTTCCACAACCAGATTTTCACACCTTTCAGAGCTACCTGCTGACAGAAATATCCAAGACTACAGCCCCAGCCTGAGTAGTCACAAACACAGACTGTAACAGTAGATATGCTGATTTCTTGTGATTCAGAGTCCCAAACTAGTTTTTAAGCTGCAGTCCTATGAGACGTTGCATTACAATAAATCTGGTAAGGTTTATGCTTTGTTTCTGTCTATTTGAACTAAGATAAACTGGCATTCTAAAGTAGTTTTATTCTAAAACAGTGCTGGCTATGGAATAGTTTCCTTAAATTAATTACAAATGCTGTTTTTAATTCATGTGTTTTAAGGAGAATAGGTTTTTTAACTCCTACAGAAAAGGAAAATAGCATAAAATGAAGTTTTTCTCTCTCTCTCTCTGCAGAGCATGATGACAGAACCTTGCCGTTTCGCAACCGTAAAGGCAGAGGCTCTAATAAGGGTCGGCCGTTTGACAGGTCCCGCAGAGATCGTCGGAGAGGAAATCAGGCAGGGGGATTTGGAGGTCCTGGACCACGATCCAGGTTTGAAGATACAGATGGGGATGTGACTATGAGTGACAACTCTCAAGACAGCAGTTCCCAGAACAGATTGTAAGTAGGATTTAGAACAAATAGACTCATTGCTCATTTTGAAAGTTGTAATAAGCAAGAAATTGATCCTGGTAGGATCCTGGTAAAAAAAAAATAGAAAAAATATATATAAATATCACCGCAGTTATCTGAAATCACTGGCATTTGTTTTATTTAGTTCATATGAAACCTGTTCTTGCACAGATAATTTTCAAACACAGCTGCAGTGTGTTAAACATACAGGTGGCTATTGATAAACCTGCTAAGCTGCTTTGGTTTGACTGAGCCTAAATATTCCACTGTGACAGTAACACTAACAGTTACAGTTCTGTTGTCCTGGGTCAGGATATTCCAGGTGAAAAAAGGTTGTAAGCTCAATCATCCAGGTAGATGACAGCAAAAAAATCTTGTCATCTGGACCAGTTTCATGCAATACCACACCACCTCCTTAGAACACCAAGATCCCATTTGTTTGAGCTTGACTTGATTGTTGTTCAATCATATTGTGTACTTTTGGAATTATTTCTGAATTGTAGTGTGTGTTTTGTAATATTCCTGATAATAAACTTTATGCAGGGTGAAGCTTCTTTCATGAAGTACTTATATTTTGTAAAAAATAAAAAAATAAAAATGCATTTAAACTTTATCAACTAAAAACTTTAAAAAGTAACATTCGCTTAAATCAGCTCTCTATCACTGTATCCTTGATATTTAACCTTGAAATTATTACTTTGTCTTTTTTTAGCAATCCATATGGAAGACCCTGGAGAGGAGATGGACGGTTTGACAGAGACAAGCGACAGGGCAAAGGAGGAGGAGGTGGTAGAGGGGGTGGTGGTGGTAGAGGAGGAGATCGAGGTGGAGGTGGTCTGAGATCCCTATCAAACTGGTTTAAAGTAACGGTGTGTGACATTACATTGACCCCATGACTAGCAGATCTGAACTAACTTGTCAGAAGATATTTTATTTTTTTGTTTTCTGTTTGACAGATACCACACGGACGAAAATATGACAAGAAATGGTTAGTGCCAGCTCTCCAGAACATCTGTTCAGTTCCCTACTCACCTATACAGGTAAGTTTAAGCACTTTTTAAAGATTATGTATATTTTTAGGGTTAATATAGTTTAGAATCAAGTGGATATTTTCTGATATTCATATTTATTTGTTGTACCATTTTCTGTTTTGACACATTTGTATATAGGATTTTAATGACATTAAATAATTTTTCTCTGTCTATCCAGTATCATGTTGAACACGGCAGGGTTCATTTCTATGTGGAAGATTCTGCTGCTGCCAATGCTTTACAGAAATGTTCACACAAGATCACAGATTCAGATGGGTATAAGGTGAGTTGTGTTAAAGAATAAAATCTCATCTTTAATTATACTATGTAGTGTCTAATGATTAGCCTTTTGTGTTGCAGGCAAATAATTGCTGGTTGTCATACTGTTTTGATAATTTCAGCTCACACCTACGTCAAAAAAACTTGAAACCTGTTTATTTTTGACAAACAAAACTTTGCACTGCAAAAACCCAACAGTATATCCCTAATTATTATTATTATTATTATTATTTTTTACTTTTTGTTTTTAAAGGTGGAAGTACATGTTAACCCAAGTAATCCACCAGCCTTCCTTCTAGCTGACCTGAAGCCTGAGCACATAGAGCACCTGAAGGTGAAATACTCATCTTTCTGACAATGTTTGGTAAAAATAACTATTGCAGCATTAAGACACATGGGTTTAAATAGAGCATGTCTGAAGTTTTCTTTGTGAGGACAATCAACATATTAAACATTTTAATGACATTTCTTATATTGACTTTTTTTTTTTTATCCTGAACAGCAATGCATGGCAAAACGTTTTGATGGTTCCCAGCAAGCACTGGACTTGAACAACATTCGAATGGACCCAGGTACTTATATTCTTAGAGCATTTCACACAAATGTAGAATGCATGATAAAATGATTTTTTTTTTTTTATTAAAAATCTTTACTGTTGTTGATTAGAACGCCCATAATTGAAAGCTTTTTCTTATTTTTTTTATTTTATTTATTTATTTGTGTTTAGCAGTATTGCTGTATTGGTCATATCTAACTAGAGCCTCCTGCATGTCCATCTGTATCTAGTAGTGGTTTTAATATTTGGTATTCTTATTTATAATTCAACTTTTTTTTTTTTTTTTTTTTTTTTTTTTAACAGACTTGGTGTCCCAGAACATTGAGGTCATCTTGAACAGGAAGACAAGCATGGAGGCTGTCATTAAGATCATTGAAGAAAACATCCCTGAGGTGAGATTAACAGTTTGGTCCCTTCTCATGGAAGCTGAGATGAGTTTAATGTTGTTTCTTGTGCTGAGAGTGTAGTGCATCCAGTTAAGTTTGCTAATTAGTCTTCTCTTACCTTTCAGCTGGCATGTTTGAATCTGAGTAACAACCGTATTCACAAACTTGACGAGCTTGCTGAATTAATTACCAAAGCACCTAATCTCAAGGCCCTCAATCTTTCACTCAATGAGGTGAGAACAGACATAATTTCCTCTTAAGTCATGTTGGCATAACATGTTTCTATAATTTCCGTTCTTTCCCACACCAACTTTTTTTTTTATAGCTGAAGACTGACCGGGAGCTGGAGAAAGTAAAAGGCCTGAAGCTGGTGGAGCTGTGGCTGAACAGGAACCCTCTGTGTGATCTCTTTAAGGACCAGGCTGCGTACATCAGGTCAGTCAACAATTGTGGGGGGTGAGAAGAAACATTTTTTACATGGAGAAATTAGTGTTGTGACTGAGGGTGTCAGTGAGTCTCACCAGAAAAAAAAAGACCCCACTGCACTTCAGCAACATGTAGGAAATCAGATCTTGCTGACATTGACATTGACGGTCTTTTTCTCACTGACCAGTCATACTTAAGAAAGAAGCGCATGGGATGAATCCTGATCAGTCCCTGCAGCACACAGTGCGATCAGACCGCGTGCTTTTCAGAGTGGATCTTTATTTTCAGTTGGTGATGATGGAGTTACAGAAGAACCATCTGGTATTGCTTTTGTTAATCGAGGAGAAGCGCTATTTTGTAAATTTGTCACGAAGAGACCACCGTATCCAAAAGAAAGTACAGGAACATACCTGTACGCTGCTCGGCCAATGCGCACCTGCACATGGTCCTCACCGCCACAGCTGCCCGGTCTCTGTCAGCACAGCTATGGAGAGCTGCTTGTTCTCCTTGCTGTCTCCTACGTGCTCAAAATTGTCCAGTCTCCTTCCACAAGTTCTTCACCATCTTTAAAAGTTTTATTTGACCATCATTTTTTGCTGGAACAATTGTAATGTTGGCTGTATTTTCTCACATCCCCGGCCAGCAGCTTCTCAGCAGACGCTACCCTGAGATCAGCTGACTGCAGCCACTTTTCATAAACAAACGCCCATGAAGTTCTGTCCAATCACACAATGCTTGCCACATTGTACCGAGAACGAGTTCTGAGTGGTGGCAATGCACAAGACGGGGTGTCAGCAGTTGGTAAGAGAAGCAAACTACGCAATTTTTGTTGTGCACCCACGTCATCGAGACACAACTGGCCCTTCTCATTGTCTATAAATCCAGATTAAGAGTTTGCAGCAGTGTGTTCATAACAATTTTAAAAAGTCATGTTTAAGTAAAGATAAAGAAGACTTTTATCATAACTGAAAACCTTTTCTAAGAAAGATAAACTTCTAAACCAGTCATGTCTGACATTAATAGAACAGTTTTTATGTTTTTGATTAAAAAACTAAATCACTAAAAAAGGTGTTTGCTTACTTTTATATCCCTCTTTTTACGTTTTCTATCTCCAGAACAATCCCACTCACATCTTTAGATTAACTTCAGTTGTATCCAAAGGATGGGAAAATGTCAGTAATTAAATATATGCATCTCTGCGTAGTGTGTAATGAAGCACATTCTAAACCTACACATGTAGCGTCATACAGGTCCCATTTTATATATTTATACAAAAAATGTTTTATTTATTTGCTGCTTGTTTTACACTTTTCTTTCCTACTAGATAATTAACATTTTCTTTTCACACTGCAAACTAAACTTGTTTCTTCCAAAAGATGCTGAGAGGACATAAACTTCAGATTATTTTCACATTGTTTATCCTTTCTGTTTCAATTTATTGTAGACCCTTTCATTGAACATGATCTTCTCCCTGCCACTTTTCAGCTTCTCTGTGTGGGGCACCCTTTTTGTTTCTTTTGGTCTTTTCTTGGTTTTATGGTTCTCAGTGACACTGTACCCAGCACTCCCCTGCTGACATTCATGCTTTTATTTTCTGAACTGCTGTATAACATTGTAGATTTCCTGTTAAATATAACACAAAGTAGCTGAGCATGACTCTCTGAAATGTACTGTGATGAGCATCCAAAACGATGAAGTTATCTTTTGAACAGCACTGAGTAATCATACATGTGCTGCCTTGGGAAGGAAAATTATTTTTCATCCCGAGAGATGAAAGAATCAAAGTCTATCCACTGCCAATGATTCCCCCACACCTCCCCTCATGAAATAATTGCTCATTTGGCTCCTGTAGCAGGCGAGTATGGAAGGCTGGATAGCCCATGACGGGTAAGATCCCACCTCGAAACCTCGGGACAACCTAAGGCAGGCACAGTCACGATTACTCGGCCTCAGTCCCTGTGAGCTCAAACTCACTGACAGCATGACAAGAAACGGGAAGGACGGGACTACACAGGCAAAGCCATTGGGCTGAGGTGGAGCAGGTTATTTTTCATCAACAGGGACAAGGATGAGACGAGAGAAAAAAACAGTCTCTCCTACCGTGGTCTATCTTTCCTCCTGCAAGAGGCCTCTGCTTTTCAATGAACGGAAAGTTTGGCAAAACTTGTCAAATACTTCAGAAAGGAATGTGTTCTGAACTGGAAATTAAAAGTTCAGTCCAAAAAGGAAGTGCTGAAAGGAAACAAATAAGAGCTTCCTCCAGTTTCTAATGACTACTACAAGAGAGAAGAAATAAAAGCTCAGTCAGGAAGCAGAGAGAGCTGAGTGTTGTATATGCTAAAGTTCTTAATTGTCTCAGAGCCACCTTGTAACCAAGGCTTGGTAAAATAATAATAAAAACAACTTTCAACAAATTCAGATACACAAAGAGCTGTGCCACCTCTTCAGGGCACAGCGACACTTTGAAAAATGGGGAAACATGAACAGCAGGACTGCTGGGTCCAGCTCACTTTGAGGCCTGCTGTCCTTTATTCATCTCTGATCTCAGATCATTTTTCTTTGCTGTTAATTATAGGTGCAGACTTGGACAAAACCTTTCACAATTAACTAGAATCATTCTGAATATTGGGCACTTGTGTCTAAATGTTGCCCAATAATTATATATATTTACCCAAATGTTGTTTTATTAATGACATAGACTCATTTCCTCAAACATCTTGGCCAGAATTTAGGGGGGTGGGGGATTTAACACACCACTGGCGGTAACCACCTCTCTCCCAGCCATGCATATATGACCTCTTTATTTTACTAATTCAACCTGGATGTGTACTCTGGTTTCCAACACAGTCTGGCAGCTGGTGGCATGTTTGCGTGTGTATACTCCTAGAAAAGTGTGCTTGTGTTGCTCTTCCATGTCAGATCTGTGTGTATCACCCTGTTGTGGGGAGAGGGTGAGTATACCTGCTGGTAAGTACACTTTGGGGTGGGAGAATTTAAAATACTCAGCTTGAAACTGAAAGGAGGATTATGGCATGCATGTTAGTTTGTGGATTTTCATGTGCATTGATTGACAAAAGGTCAATGCACAAGTCTCTTGTAAATGAGTCCTCGAGGCTCTGAGACTAACCTGTATAAATAAAGGCTGAATGAGGAAAAAAAGATAAAATACATTGTGCCACTAGTAAGAATACTCATTTGCGTAACTATACATGTGTGTTTTCTCCAAAACATGTAGTATTAAGAAAGTGCAAGGACATTGGGTGAACCAGCAGGTGTTACTGGCAGTATTATTTTCAGTATCGAGTATTATTTTCAGTATTTGTTTATTGGTGGTTTGGGGTAATAACATTCTTGCTCTTGATTTTGTTCTTGTGTACCAGTGCTGTGCGGCAGAGATTTCCTCGACTTCTCAAACTGGTATGTCCACATGTTGGTTTTCTCCTTTTTTCTCTTGAACTTCATCCCTTTTTTTTTTTTTTTTTTTTTTTTTTACATTACTGTACATCAAAACAAACGTGGCGTCACGGTCTTTGTTCTATGGGTCTGCTTTTTTGTTGTTGTGTTAAATTGGCACAAGTTATCAGGATAATGTGCAGATGTTGGGACTTTTTCTGTTTTTGTTTTTAAACAGTTTTAATAAAAATATTATTTTATAAAATGTATAAGTGTTTGAAATCCATTTTCCGTATGTGATACCATCTGACAAACTTTGTCACTTGTGCAGGATGGTAATGACCTCCCGCCACCAATTTTGTTTGATGTTGAAACACCGACTACAATCCCACCATGCAAGGTTGGCTCATTATCAATGTGTAGATTCCATTTAATGTGACCTCTCTGTTTATGGTTGTGTTTGAGTAAAACTTAATTCTCTATGGTTCTTGTTATACCTGAAGAATCCCTTTTGTTTGTTTGCGTTTTCATTTAGGGAAGCTACTTTGGCTCCGACGAAATCAAGGCGCTCATCCTTCGTTTCTTGCAGCAGTAAGTTTAAAAAGTTTTTGAAACTGCAGATTACATCGAAAAGGAGTACGGTAAATATTGTAACATTAACATGTGACTTTGTTGCAGGTACTACAGTATTTATGACTCAGGAGACAGACA
This sequence comes from Hypsolebias longignatus, assembly GCA_031762435.1. Lineage (NCBI taxonomy): Eukaryota > Metazoa > Chordata > Actinopteri > Cyprinodontiformes > Rivulidae > Hypsolebias > Hypsolebias longignatus. Next base: position 15,091,540 of record JARVGV010001030.1, on the reverse strand, counting down.
GCCCCTTCTGGATGCTTATCATGATGGCGCTTCATTATCCATCACAACACCTTACTCCACACAGAACCCCTCAAGGTAAAACACATAAAAATATGTTTGCTCATAATTTATCACATAGGAATTAGACCAAAGTTTTTCAAAATTGACTTGTTATGTTTCTATTTGTGACTGGTTACACAAATCTGTGTTTTAGCTGCATTTACACAATCTTTTTTTTTTCTGCTGTGGTGTTTAGGAGCAGTCTGGGGGAGTATCATAAAGACAGTCGAAACCTGAAAAGGATCAAAGACTCAAGTGAGTTCTCCTTGGCTTTTAACATGCTGCTATATTTGTGCGAGGTTTTTATTTTAGATGCCTAATAATGTTGTTTGTTTGTTTTTTTTCTCTTCAGCAATGCGGTTTCGGTTAATCAAGCACACTCGACTAAACGTTGTGGCATTCCTCAACGAGCTGCCAAAAACACAACACGACATTGCCTCCTTTACAGTGGATGTGAACACCTGCACGGTGAGTGGATGCTTATTTCATAGGGCACATTGCTCTCGCTTCTTTCATTTTCTGTTGTAATTTTGCAAAAAATAATTTTCCTTTTTCAGAACACACTGCTCTCCTTCACTGTGAGTGGAGTATTTAAAGAAGGTGAGTTGTGTGATCATCATAAACTTTGTGTTATTCTAATAGAAAAAGGATCTGAAGTGCTGAGTTGTTTGTCTCATTTGTTTTTCAGTTGTTGTTGATGGAAAATCCAGAGAGTCCACCATGGCCTTCTCTCGGGTTTTCATCACAGTCCCAGCAGGGAATTCTGGGTGAGTTTAAAGACCTTTTAATAAATCTGGTCTACACATTTCCTGACCATGTGGACCAAAATTTATCCAGAGCACTGAAAAGTGATATTTTATGTGACAAATGAATAGCTGGGAAAATTCCAACTTCTGCCAAGACAAAGTTTTAAACATCTGTCTACTTTCTTCCATCACAGTTTGTGCATCGTCAATGATCAGCTTTTCATCCGAATGGCTACAACGGAGGAGATTCGCCGAGCCTTTGTGGCTCCAGCACCAACTCCATCTTCCAGCCCCGTCCCAACCCTCACAGCTCCACAGCAAGAGATGCTCACAGCGTTCTCACTGAAGTCAGGCATGAACCTGGAATGGTCACAAAAGTATGGCTTTTGTAATATTTTTACAAAATAAAGTATATTAAATGTTTTAATAAGCATGCAACTGATAAAATATTCCATCTGTCACAGGTGTCTGCTGGATAATGAGTGGGATTTCAACCGAGCAGCACAGATTTTTACACAGTTGAAAGTAATATTTTATTTATTTATTTATTTATTTTTTGTTAATCTGTTTGTCATTGCATAAAAATTAAGCTAAGGGCTGTTTTGTTTTTTCTCTATACAGGCAGAAGGCAAGATCCCAGATGTGGCCTTCCTAAAATGAAGAATTTGTTCGTTTCTGTGAAATAAAACAATTTTATTTATATCTTTTTTCTTTTGTTATTGCGCTTATTTTTGTATTCACAAAAAATAAATGTAGATCAAATTGACTTGTGGTAATTGTTGTCTTAACAGCTAAATGGCTTTTTTTTTTTTTTTTTTTACCCAAGGACTGATGCCGTTTGTGTCATTGTAAAGTTACACAATAGCTTTCTTTGTTTTTTTGTTTTTTATTGTTTTGTACATAGGCACTAGCTGATATGTTAAGACAATAAATGCATATGTCAAATGATTTAAAGTTGTTAATCTGGATTTGTTATGTTAAACAATAAAATATATTTTGGAAACCTAAAAGATTTCACTTTAGTCTGTTAAAAATATCTGAAAATTTGACCAAAAAATAAAAAAGTCCCTACAATTTACCAAGCTGACTAGAACTCATAATTCAACCTTTGTTTATACAGTTAGTCTCAATGAGCCTCAAGGACTCATTTACAAGAGAGACCTGTTCTTAAAGACTACAAATGCAATTTGTTAGACTTAACAGTTGGAATACATTTAAAATGTTAAGAATCACCCTTATCGTCTGGACTTCGTTTTTTTTTTTTTTTTTTTTTTTTTTTTTTTTTTTTTTTTTTTTTTTTTT
>JARVGV010001030.1:15051143-15064115 GCA_031762435.1 Hypsolebias longignatus | reverse complement strand
AACATATTTTTCCTTTAAAATGTTACATTTACTCAGATTAAACTTTTGATCTGTCATCTATGTTCTATTACGAATAAGATATTGACATTTGCCATCTCCACATCATTGCACTCAGTTTTATTCACAATTTGTTTAGTGTCCCAACTTTTTTGGAATCTGGTTTGTACTTTGTTTTTATTTTTCTGGATATAACGAGCCGCTCCACTGCTTACCGGAACTTTGTTGACTATTCCTCATTCATTTTATTTTGACAGTAGTTTGTGCTGCTCCTGCAAACTTTCATCAAATCTAACCAGACTTTTTTTTTTCTCTCTTTCTTCCAGGATGCACTGTTTTTCTTTAAGGACTTTTTTAGTAATTTGGCTTCCTCTGTTAACCCTTACCTGCCTGTGGACTTGGCAGCTGAAGGTTGGTTATTGTAGATTTATAAGTTGCCTTTTGCATTTGAAAACTAGATCTGCCATAAACATTACTTGAACTCAGCTGTGCATGTTATCCATGTACTTTTATTTATTTATTTTTTTTAACAGGCTGCCGAATAAGTTTATAATTTTCTGTATTCATAGTGAAGGCAGATTCCGCCCAGAAGGGGTCTGAGGAGGCAGATCCAGCTGCTGGTCTGGGACCTGACCTCTCTGCTTCAGTGGAAACTACAAACAGTGAGCAGAGCTCTTCCTCTGTCAGCTCCTCATCTTCCTCCGACCAGCCAATCTACTTTCGGTATGTAAACAGTGGGTCTTCACAAATTTAATCCAAGTTTAACAAAACGTGTTTAAAAAAAAAAGTTTTTCTGTTGCATAAATGTTTATCTATACCTAAAATGATGGAAATGTAAATATTGCTCCTTTTTTTTTTTATATATCCCAGCTAAGCTTGTCTACGATGAATAAAGTATTTTTATTTCTTCTCGGTTCTTTTCAGGGAATTTCGTTTTACTTCTGAAGTGCCTATCTGGCTGGACTACCATGGCAAACACGTCGTCATTGAGCAGGTGGGAGGTTGTTCAAAAAGCTCATTTTATTCTGATCTGACCACAATCACTCAGTGAAGACTTAGAAAAGATTTCAATTGATTTGACCAGGTATTAATCTTGTATTTTCTTAAACTGTGTGGCTTTTTGTTTCTCAGGGAACGTTCGCAGGGATTCTGATCGGTCTGGCTCAGTTAAACTGTTCTGAGCTGAAGCTGAAGAGGCTCTGCTGCAGACATGGGTAAAGAAAGACCTTCCTCTTCCACAGCAAACATCATTTGATACATTAAACATTCAGATAATCTTTTGCAATTAAAATCTAATTAATTTTAGCATTTTGATTTTCCGAGAGATTGAGTACGGTATACTGTATTTAAAAAGCAACCAATAGTTTTGTTTTTTTTGTCTGCCATGTTTCCAGTCTCCTCGGTGTAGACAAAGTGATTCAGTACGCCGTCACAGAGTGGCTGGCTGACATCAGGAAGAATCAGCTGCCAGGCATTCTGGGCGGTGTCGGTCCCATGCATTCAGTTGTTCAGCTTTGTAAGTTAGCAACGTCTAAATTGAAAACATTCACAGCTTTAACATGTTCTTCACACATTTGTTGTTGTTTTTTTTTTTTTTTTTAATAATCTGCCTCTCTGCTCTGCCTCTGTTTGTTCAGTCCACGGAGTGAGGGATCTGTTCTGGCTCCCCATAGAACAGTACAGGAAGGATGGACGCATTATTCGGGGTCTCCAGAGGGGGGCAGCATCCTTTGGCACCTCTACTGCATCAGCTGCTCTTGAACTTAGCAACAGGCTGGTGCAGGCCATCCAGGTACTCGGTCTGTGGAGGACTTGTTCTCTTTTCAGGACAGAAGCAGAACGGATTAAAAAGATGAACTCCCTGTTTTGATATCATTTACAGACTCTGTGTTTGATAATTAGCGATCGCTGCCAAAAAGTGAAACACAGACAGCAATATTTTGCCTGTTTGTGTTCATTTGTTAGCAACAAATGTATAATGAAACTTTCAGAATTTAATCTCGTACCGCTACAACTGATCTTACTTTACAAGTCAACTTGTTTAAAAATGGCCGCCACAACTAAATAAGCTTTGCAACTCAGTCAGTTTTACCAACAGAGATAACATTTGCTTTGCTAGTAGCTGTGAGTCATTCCCAAATTACCATATACTTCAAGCACTGCATTTTGGGCAAAATATTAACTTTGGCATTACCTGATGGAGTCAATTCTGATTATCTGTTAGCCAAATATTCCAGGAATCACTGGATACATTTAATTGAAACTCTCAGAAATTAGTTGGAGATTACTGGACTCATCTCAGTGCATTAAGGCCACCACAGCTAATGAACATTAGAAAACAAAAATAGCCATAATGCAGTCAGCTTTAAGAGCTAATAACTCCAGGTCTCTCTTGTAAATGAGTCCTCGAGGCTCAATGGGATTAACCTGCCTAAATAAAGGTTGAATGAATAGTAGTTGAGACTTGACCACAGCACATACTCCAAGCACTAACAGATTTTGTGATGTGGTGCTCAGTCATTCATCAACATAAGTTAACCTTAATTTCAAACTCTAGCACGATAGCTGGCAGGTGATTTGCATTTCTTTAAATAAGTCTTGGTTTTTAAATTTATCTTAAATTGAACAAATGAAGGGACATTCAGATATCTAATTGAGTACCTTTATCTCATTTATTTCTTTCTGTTACCTCTCTGACAGGCTACAGCAGAGACCGTGTACGACATCTTGTCTCCTACACCTCCCCTGAGTCGCTACGCCATCACTGAAGGCCGAGCTCCTTCCAGCAGGCCCCGTAGAGCTGCTCAACCCGCAGACCTCCGGGAAGGAGTGGCCAAGGCCTACGACACAGTCAGAGAGGTGCATGATAAAAACGTATCCTCTGAAACAGGGCCGGCCCAAGCCTCCATGGGACCCTAATCAAAATTCAGTTTTGTATTTCTGCTAATAATGTGGTTTATTGCAGTCAACAGTCAGATGATCAGATCATTCACCCTCCTAACATAAACTCATTGCAACTCAGACAGCCTTGTTTACATTATCCTATACAGTATGTATATATCATCTAGTGGTACTAAAAGTAACAACAACAACAACAACAACAAAAAAAAAAATAATAATTTTTTTAAACACCGGCATGCATTGTATTTTACAGCAAAAGTGTCATCTGGTTTATTATCTTTGGTTCCAAAGAACTGCAACAATAATGTTCAAAATAATTTGTAATGCAAGATCAACAACAAACAGCTAAAATAACTTGGATGCATAAAAATAAATTATGCAAAAATAGACAAATTTAAATAAAAAATAAAATATCAAGGAAATACTGAAATAATATAAATGAATAATTACTTGAAACCATGTAAAATTATTAAAAAAAATATTAATTTAAAGTTGAATACTGGTAGTTACTTCTTAAAACTGTAAATGTATGCAACAATTTGCAAAAGCCGAACTTAAAGTATTAAATAGAATCATATAGAAATCATTACTAAAAAAAAAAAATTGTAAAAAAAATAAAATTAATTTTTAAAATTCCACTTAGTGGACCCCCTAGTGGCCCCGGGGCCCCTAAGCAGCTGCTTAGTTTGCTTGTACCTTGGGCCGGCCCTGCTATAGACACTTTTGTTTTTTTTTTGCTTACACTTCATTTGTAGCTTTGCTGTTACTTTTATATTAATTTGTTAAGCCCCAATTTAAATAAAGCTTGTCAGAGTCTGGACAAATAATATTGAAAAGAAAATGTATCTTGATGTTTTTGCGTGTTCTGAACTCTTTTCTCGCTGCAGGGAGTGATCGACACGGCTCAGACCTTGTGCGATGTAGCGTCTCGTGGCCACGAGCAGAAAGGTCTCCCCGGCGCCGTGGGCGGCGTCCTGCGACAGATCCCACCCACCGTAGTCAGACCCTTGATCGTAGCTTCCGAAGCGACCTCCAACCTGCTCGGTGGCATGCGGAACCAGATCAAACCAGACGCGCGGAAAGAGGATTTCCTCAAGTGGCGCACGGAGGACATACAGGAATGAGGACAGTGTTTTGATTGTGTGCACGTGAGAATGACTGGATGTGTGTGTGACTGTCGTGGGAACGTTTCAGCGGCGAGAATCCTGGTGTTGATGTGGATTTGCACGAGTGTGTGTATGTGTGTGTGCTCCAATGCAAAGACCAACGCAAAGACTAACTAGTACTGCAGTTACTGACAGTGTTTTACGTTGCTTCACCAACCGAAACATTTTTTTCTGTTCACCAGAGCTGTCCTCATTTTATTCCCCTCATTCTACAGATTCTTCCTGTTTGTGTTCACATGTCACCGTTTTCTTTCAGCCAAACCAGAAGCAGTCAGGACGTTCACAGGACCTACACTGTCAACGCTTCATACTTTGCATATCATATGAGCGATAATAAAGTTCAGACCTTTTTTTTTTCTTCTTATAATACTGTAACGAACTTTTAAAGTCAGTGTTAGAAATGAATCTTAAAAGCCGAATAACTCGTCACAAGCTGCTAACGGCATCATCGCAGAGCTAAACTACAGTTAGGTCCTGTTTATTCTCGTGGTGGAATCTGAATATTTTAGCTAACGTTTCTGACGGCAGGTGGTTTTCATCTTGACTTCATGATTCAGCGCTGTGTTAGTTCAGTTTTGACTGCTATGCACCTGCTCTCAGCGCTTTTATCGGTGCCATAAAACCTTTCAGAGTGGCCTTTTTAACTAGTTTGTGTTGCCTTCCTCAGACCTGTCCCCTCCCTACTAAATGTGGATTATCTGACTGAGTAGAAACACATGAAGCCTCTAAAAGCTGTAGCATATAGAGTTAACGCTTCAAAGTTAATTATTTAACAGACTGATGTCAGTCAGCGGGTCTCGTACCTGATAACAGCTCGTCTGTGCTGCTGTTTTCCATGAAAAGTTGAATCCCAGATTCTAGGATCTGCATGAACCTTTTTTCTTGTCAGACTTGTTTCCCCACGTCTTTAGTTGCCTTCAGTATGTTTTTTCTTTCTTTCTGTTGTTTACTTGTGTTTTGTTAAAGCATAGTTAATGTTAAACTTAAGAAAGGAGATGAGAGGACGTGAATTTGGTGATTATGGAAGAAAATTAAAGAGTTTTTACATTTTTATCGTTTTGTTTGTTTATTGTGTGTGAGGGAGATGTTTCCCTCTCTGTGCACATGTGTGAATGAGATCGTTTGTGCGTGTGGATGATGCATGTCCGTGAAGGTGGCAGGTTGATGCTTGTTACACCACTCGTGTGTAATTATTTACTATCAAAGTGTATGAATGAACTGTATTAAAAAACAAGTATACAAGTTATTACAAAAATAAAAAAAAAGAATATAAAAACTGAATGTGACTTAAATTTTTGCTGTGTTCAAATTTGAATGTTTTTCTTTTAGTGTGGTTTTAATAAATGTACCTTTTTTTTTTTTTAGCTTTACTATCAAAAACAGCTACTGGTGATTTGTGTTTAACACTTGGTTACCATACCACTCTAAACTTTTTAAAGATTAATATATTTATCACAGTCTCACATAACAGACCCCACCTTATAATAATTGAGACCCATAAAGTCTGTTTAAGATGCACCAACTATTTGCATTTTATTTTAAGCTTCATCAGTCCGCTCCCTAGATTGGATATTTTTGTCCAGTAGATAACTGAATTATAGATTCACCATGTGCTATGTCTCCCAAATTAAGTGTATCTGGGGTTTTGTTTTTTTTTTTTTTTATTTTTTTTTTTTTTTTTTTTTTTTTTTTTTTTTTTTTAAGAAAAACTGCTATACAATAATTTTGTTATAAGTGGAAACTTACCATAACTTAGTTCCCTTTGGCTTTTTATGATTTTATTTATGAGGCTTACAATAAGACGTATACACATTTATGTAAAAAAAAAAAAAAAAAAGTTTATTGAATAAAAAAGCTTGAAAGAACTTTGGAAAGGTTAAAGAAATGTTATGACCACTAAGGTACATTATGCTCTATTACAAAAAAGTTAAGTACAAGAGAAAAGTAGAGATGACAGGCTTTTTTGATTGATATTACATTTACAGCATATTTTTAAAATATAAATAAAGAAAAATAATATCAAAATTGGTAAAACATCTGGGTTTTTTTTTTTTTTCTTTTTTTCAGAAGGGGCTCTAGGAACCTTTAACAGCAGAGTAGGATTCTGTCAGGAATGTTTTACGCGGTGCATCAGCAGTACAGTATTTTCGGTGCGCATTAATCGAGGCGTGATTTACACGCAGTTGTAAAATTGTTCTTTGACTACTGTTTATTTTTGATGTTTTTGAGTTTGTTTAAAAACATGAAGCTGCTCACGCACAATATGTTGACGTCTCACGTAAAGGGAGTCACCAAAGGATACCCACTGCTCATCAAGGTAATGCTCGGCTAGCCGCGTGGCTAATGCTAACGCACGTTTAGGGTTTTTTAATACACTTTTTGATTTAAATTTCTGTATTAGAGTTATATGTATAAAAAACTGTTCAGTTGAATTTATTTAGTGCAAATGTTCTGATATATGTAATTTCTCGACAAACGCTAAATTTAAAGTCCAGCAGTGGATCTAACACATGCGAGCACGAAACACGTATTTATTGTAATTTCTCTGTTTTTACATGTTGGCAACGCCATTTACTTTAGTCCTTTTTAAAACCATTTTTATTTAACTTGCAGCTAGTGAAAATAGAAACGTGTTAACTTCAAATTAAACACTATATAAGAAAAACACCCATGTAGACCCATTTTAAAATTCATCGTTACATTCGCATTTTTATGCATAACTAGAGGAGCTCTTTTTTATTTGATAATTGTGAGTCAGATAAACAAGCTTTAGGGTGCACTTTAATGTTTAATAATGCATAATGAAATAAATACACAAATAAACAAAATTTTAAGTGTTAAATAAATGTAATAACTTTATTATAGACACAAATTGTCCCACTTTGATGTTGTTTGCAGATGACCTAAGGCTATATATTTTTCTTGTTTTTATTCTCTCTAAACAAGTAAAAGCATAAACTGGGCTTATTATTATTCAGGGTGTAACATGTCGCAGCAACTTATCAGAGCCAGAGAGTCTTTACAGTACTGTATTGTCATTCGCACCACATGTGGTACATGCCATGAAACGAGATTATGTACACAGGGTCCCAGTTACATCCAACAATAAAATGTAAAAGAAAAACAATAAGATCTAAGATGTGAACTAAGAAAAACACCAACTAAAATATTAAAATTAGTACTAAAATACTTGAAATACTCCAGCAGTACTAAAATACAAAAAACTTGCAACGTGTTTCTGTATTTTATTTGTTTTTATTTTTATTTTCCCAATCCAAGCGCTCCGTCCAGTCACAGTTGCCGTTAGTCGTGGACCTGTGTTTGGTCTGTGTGATTCTTAAGATAATTGACTCTATTTATGAAATGTATGAAACAATCTATGAAATTATTATTATTTATGAAATTATTATGAATTAATGAAACATTTATGAAATAATTTACTCTATTTATGAAATCAATCAAGTTCAAGAGCATAGTTTCACATTAATATGCTCATTTATTGTTTCTTTTGAAGTTTGTAAGCTGAGCTATACTGATAACCCACCTTAAAAAACAAGACCTGCATAGAAAATCTAATTGTGTAGTGTGTACTAACTTTATTTATAGCATGACAGATGTATTTTACTTCAAAAAGGTGTTTCTACCACAGATGCTTCAGCCTTCAAGCACTTAGTTTCACCTAGAGAGTCAAACAGAGCAGAGCCCAGATAGGTAAATTTAAACACACAACGAAATAAGCTGGATAATAATGTATGTGTTGATAACGATCTCTTTACACATAATAAACACTGTATAATTTATATATGAGCAAATACACTTGACACCAAGAACAGAGAGGCAAGCCACAAAAATCAACATAAAACGTAGTAAAATTACTGATTAAACCAGTAAACACTTTTCCCATCTAACCGTGTCACAGCAGCCGTGGGACTGAACAGGACTTCTCCTGCTTAAAGTTGCCTCAGCAGGTCGCTGCGTAGCTTTTAGCTCCTTTCTATTCAGTTCAGTTTATTTTTATATCTCCAAGTTACAACAGAAGTCATCTCAGGGCACTGTACAGAAACATTCATGTACGTTAAAAAAAAGCCAATTAGTAAAAGTTAACTATTTAAGGAAGCCAAGAGTTTGTGTTGAATCTTTATTTCGTTGCAGTCTCTCATCCTGAGCAAGCACAAAGGCAACAGTGGAGAGGAAAAACTCCCTTTAGCAGGAAGAAAACTCCTGCAGAACCAGGCTCAGGACGAGCAGCCATCTGCTTCGATCGCTGTTCTTCCTGTTCTGCTTTAGATTTCACTTTCAACTGTTCAATTAAATAATTACCGGTAGCTGCTGAATTTAAAGCACAGTTTTTCTTGTCAAATAAAACAGAAAGGAAAAAAAAAAAATCTGAGTTGTAAGTCAGTGTTACTGCAAAGTGATAATTTGTCCTCCTGCTGCCCTTGGATCAAAATGACCCACAAGACCTTTATTTTAAAACATATAGGCCAGTGGGTCGTTTTGATCTAAGGGCGGAGGGTTAAGTTAGAACCAGTTAACAGAAAATACTTGCTAAATTAAGAGTCATGGTTTTTTTTTTTTGTTTGTTTGTTTTGTTATGATATTGCCCAAAATTGTACAGAACATATTGTAAAATCTATAAAACCCTCTATAATTTGGTTTGAATGAATACTTAATATATTTTGAAACGGGGTTCTGTGGAAAAGTTTGAGCAGCCTCAGTTTGAAGACAGTTTAATTCTGACTGTTCTCATGAGCTCATGGTTGTTTCAGTGGATTTCTATCTTTAAAATCATTTTCATTTGCAGAAATGACGTTGCCATTGTGAATGCTATTTTAAAAAAGCATGTTGCTGTCAATTTTGCTTTGCATTGTTAATCCTGCAGAAATATGATATTCCAGCAGGAAGTGTACCAGGCCTCACCAGAACTAGCTGCTGCCGCCATTATTTCTTCTTACAAATAGCCATCACAGATGTAAACAGAAAACACTTTGTTGTGTGAAAATGACAGTGACTGAAAGGTTTTAAAAACATTTATTGCATGAACCATGGGCGGCACAGTGGCGCAGTAGAGCTGCCGCCTCTCATTGAGAAGGTCGCAATTTCAAATCCTGACCCGGGATCTTTCTGGATGGAGTTTGCATGTTCTCTCCGTGCATGCGTGGGTTTTCTCCCACAGGCCAAAAACATGCATGTTAGACTGATTGTTAACTCTAAATTGTCCCTAGGTGTGAGTGAGAGAGTGAATGATTGTCCCTGTGATGGACTGGAGACCTGGACGACCCCCATGACCCGAAAAGGAAGAAGCGGGTAAAGATAATGGATGGATGGATGTCATGAACCGTTAGTCTTTTTGTGGATTTGAGCTGTTTTAAAAAGAAAACAAGTCCCTTCAGTCTCGTTCAGATTAGCTCATCAATACGATCAGAATCAAACTCCAAACTGAGGTTGTTCAGTGAGCTATCTGCAACAGGTAGGACATTAACTTCGTGACCTTTTCACAGAACCCCAACTCTAAAGGTCTAAAATATTTCTTTAATTTTCACCTTTATATGGTTTGATTATTGTTATTTAAGTTCCATCAGCCGTTATTTGACCAATAAAAACTGCAACATGTCCACAGTTAGACCATTGCTCCAGAGTTGTCCTGCAGTCTTACTTATAATATTATTATTATTATAATATTATATATTTATAGAGTTTACCCATCTGAAAAAAATGCATTAGCAATACATTAAAGCACTCGGTCATTAATTAATAAAACATTATTACACACTCTTCAAATTGTTACTAACACAACATCATGTTTAATAAAATGTACCATAGTCTATGACAGCAATAAAGGTTTAGCTTGAATTAATGTTTTAATAATTAGTGGATCACATTTTCTCTCCTTTCTCTGTATTGTTTAACAAATACTTCTTTACATCAAATCCAGTGGGTTTCACTTTTGTTCCCTGAACCTTTGAGGATTGTGAGCAAAGAACACAAAGCAGACAATAAACAGGTCCATGGTGGGGGATGGGACGACGTCCTACAAGTTGCAGATGAGAAAATCAATAGTACACAGAGCACTGACACTGTAACCCATTTGTGCTTCCCAGAGAGAGGACAGAGAAATAAAAGCAGGGAGACGGAAACGAGACTGAGCTGCAGCGAAGAGTGAAGTCAGGACGAGTGAGGAGAGCACAGCAGGAGCAGAAACAACGAGACGGAGGAGAAGAAAACAAGAAAACTGGGTTTTTACTGTCGACGGGGAGTGTCGAGCAAAAAGCAGCTCCGATTACACTTATTGGGTTCATCATCACAGTAAACAAACCTGCAGCTCTCGCTAGGCCCCAAAATCAAGATTTCTATAATCAGATATTAAAATAAGAGGAGCAAAGTTTCCCATTTTGTCACATATCATCAAATGTTCAGATTTTAGCATGAAAACAACAACAAAACAAAAAAACAGATCCTTTTTTTTATTTTTCTGACTTGCTCTCGATGAAGACGGACGTTTCTTTCCCGCTCCTGCCTCCCTCCTGCTTTTGCTCTTGTCCTGTGGCTCTCAGAGCCTCTCTACACATCTTCCGATTTGCAAATTATTATGGGTCTTGTCAGCTGGTCTCAACGCAGTTGATGAAATTTGATGAGAAGACAGGGTGAAGGAGAGCCCTCATGCCCTGAAGGGACACACACAGCTGGATATATCATGGATTCCTGGGGTGAATGGAAGATGATGTGTCTGTCTGTATTGTCCATTGAGGATGTTGAAGACGCGTACATAATTGGATTTATGATAACAGGGTTTCTGCTTTTTGGAATCAGTGGGTACCTGGGATATCGACAAATTAGGAAGACGTCTGCAGCAGTTTTGGCGATTGTGAGGCCGCCTGGCGTATACAAAGGATTGCACCAAACTTCATGAAGCTCTGCTCCCTCCCGCTCCCGAGCACATCTGTGGACACTTATCAGAGCTGAACCAGCTGATAGACACTGTGCCATATTTATTAGGACTATGGGACTTTCTGGTAGTGTTCATGGACAATCTCACTGCGTTTGTTGACTCCTTCCCCCCACTGCAAAATATCTTATGTCCATCTATGTTGCCTGAGGTAGTTATTTGCTACCTTACACTGTGCCCTGTGTGTCAAAGACACAACGTGAGCAACCTTTTTATTATACGTACTTTCTTTTCTCGTGTTTTTATTGCCTTTTCTTATCCAAGTGATAAAGGCAGCACTTCACACGAAGCTGCAGCCTCCGTGCATTTCCGTCTACCCTTGTCGGACGGCTGCAGTGGAATGTAGTTTCGCTGTGCTTAACTGTGCAAAGACAATAAAGTTGATTCTGATTCTTTTTGCTTTTGTTTTGTCTGACTGTGACTAAGCATGATTTCTTGTGATTTTATTGATTTAGTCAGTTTACACATAAATATGTGTCGGGACCTAAAATTTTGCAAGTGTTTCAAAAGATTCATGGCGAATATGCAAATGTCCATGTCATCATTTAAACCTTTTTTTTTTTTTTTTTTTTAAAGAGCTGAAAGTGTGACCTCGCTGAGCGCTAATGCACTCGGCTTTGGTTTGTCAGGGAAGAAATCAGCTCCACGTTTGCTCATCACAAGAATACGTATTGAATTATTTATACTGGACACAATGTACACAGTTAATTCACCCGAAACACAATCCTGAAAGTGCAGTTATTGTTACACAATTATATGTTTCCATCCTTGTTCACACAAACACTGACTCCTGCATCTGTGACATTTGAGTGAAACATCAGGTTGTGATGGAAAACCAGACAAATATGGAGCAGATCAGGTCAGAAGATAAAGAGTTCAATTTGAAGGACACCAGTTTGTGAAGCTTAGGTCAGCTAAATCAGAAGGCAAGCCTTTGATCGGAAGGTTGCCGGTTCGATCCTCTGGACCGACAACATAAAAAATGTGGGTGGGAAAGGTGAAGCAACCACACCTGCCCCCACCCTCATTTGCCTCACAATGGGCCCTTGAGAAAGACCCTTAACCCCAACCATCTGCTCCCCTGGGCACCCTAGATAGCTGCTCTCTGCTCCACACAGACGGCTGTGGTAGCTCAGTGGTCTGTGATTGTGTCAGGAAGGGCAAAAACAATTACCAAGTCTTCATGTGAGTTAGTTTGCTGTGGTGACCCCTGACGAAGGGAGCAGCTGAAAGAAGAAGAAAAATCCATCAGACAATGACAGGAATTTTTTTCTCTCTCTCCGGTGAAGACAGATGTGTCTTCCTTTGCCCCCCCCCCCACCCCACCCACACACACACCCAACACACACACACACTTCTCTACTTGCGCTCTTTCATCTTGTAAACCCTTGAAGAGCCTCTTTTTTTCCTGCATACCTTCCTAATTCAAAGTATTTGATCAGCTGGTCTCTCAACAAAATTGATCAACTTCTTCCAACAGGAGTCAGGGTAAGGAGGACCCTCTTACCTCGACGGAAACAAATTGGATTCATGGTGACAACTGGATTTTGCTGTTTGAGTTGGTGAAATCAGGAATGTCTACAAAATCATGTGGATGTATCAAAGCTTGGCAGCACTCAGACTGAATTACGTGGCGCTGCGTCAGAGCTGGAGCAGGCTGTTATCAGGACTGTGAAGTCTCTGGCAGCACCCATGAACTGTGGGAATAATCTTGGAGAAAGCTGTGAGCTCGACTTTCGGCGTAAGGAATCAGTTTGGCTGTTTGGAGTCACCATCAGAGAAATGTACCAGCGAGACTTTAAAAGGCTGAAACAGCAATTCATAAGTTCTGCCTGACCCAAACTGTGGCTTTGACGGCGGACTCATCTCAACTCCTCCTGGCATGTTTGCCATACCATACCATACCATACCATACCATACCATACCATACCATACCATACCATACCATACCATACCATACCA
>JARVGV010001030.1:15030846-15043736 GCA_031762435.1 Hypsolebias longignatus | reverse complement strand
TGGATGGATGGCTGGATGGATGGATGGATGGATGGATGGATGGATGGATGGATGGATGGATGGATGGATGGATGGATCCTCCCATACTGAGCATAATCTGCTGCTTTAGAGTTTCCAGACTAAAAAGGGTGTTTTCTTTATTGTTTTTCTTATTTATTTATTTATTGGGCTCGTTAGTTAGTTTTTGTTTGATTCTGTGAGAGTCACTGTCTGAAAAACAAAATGTTGCATTTGTTTCTCTCTCTTGTACCAAACCAGGACTTGGGCAACACCCTTCATAATACCTAAATCTGCATACAAATATATAGACAGGTTAGAAAGATAGGCACGCATGAACACCATGGTTCCTTTAAGTGTTCACATCAATGTCTCTCCCCACTCAACAGCTGTATATAGTTTTTATAGAAACACATTTCAGGTATTTCTTTGCAGCTCTACCGGTTTTATTCATACACGTTTCTTTCCTGCTTCAAACCGATTACTGTATATTCTGTCTGTATTATGTTTGGAGGTCAGGCAGCTCAGATGACATGTTCCTTTGAGACACAAAACTGGACATATAAGTGGAATATGAAGCTAACTTGTGAGGAGCGTTCTCCTAAATAGATATTTATTTGCAGAGCTTATTTTTCACAGTGCCTGCTCCTATTGCATTTCTGTCTGTGTTGCAGGTGGAGGTGTTAGAGGGATGTCTGCAGTGTCCTGAATCAGGACGAGAGTTTCCCATCTCCAGAGGGATCCCCAACATGCTGCTGAATGAAGATGAGGTGTAGACGACATTTCTCTGCGGTTCTTATACAAAAACACCCCAAACTGTGATTCAGACAGATCATTTGTATTCAAGAGGGGCTGGACTCTGATTTAAGTTGTTGCCATAAATAATAGGCCATGATAGCTACTTTATTGTTGTTATATTTTAAGGGGCTCATGTTGCCAGCGGCTGGAAATGATTTGAAGAATAACAACTGGAAATATCCCCAGGAGTAACCCTCAGTGGTTTTATCTGTATTTATTTTTGTAACTGAGCTTTTTTTCTTTCTCAATAAAACTGTCCAAACTTTCCTGACTGACATCAGGTTTTTATAAAGAAAATAGACTGACTTATATTAAAGATAAGCTGAAATGCTTGAGGGGCCTGCTCAGAAGCCCATCTCGCCTTCTCGGGGTTAGATGACGTGGCAGTGGCTCATCTAAATTTGGCTTTGAGGGAAAAGAGGTAAAAAAAAAAGGCGGGCTGCAAGTTGTTTTTAAGGAAGTCTCTTTTTTTTTCCCTTCTCTCCTTAAAGCCACACATTACAGCTCACACACCCCACCTTGGAGGGATCTGTTAAGATGCCCCACAATTTTTTAAATTTTTTTTTATCCTCCTGAAGTTGCTGACAGAGATGAGGCCCACGGAGATGAATGAAGCTCCTTTTCTGATCCTTTCTGTCCATCTGAGTTGAAACGGCAGCAGTCAGGTTTGAACGGGAGCCGTGTCGTTCGCAGGCTGCATTGTCATTTTTAGAAACTTTGCCAGGACAGACGATGAAAGGAAGGGTTGGCCTGACCAGAAGCCTCAAGGCTGCCTGAGTCTCTCCTACCTTTCCCTTCTACTTACAGCAATTACAGGCCTGCACCCACAGCTATAATAACGGCATAATGTGATGGCAGCAGAGCAGCAATAAAAGCCACCCCTGGCAGATTAATAGTCCTCCACAAGTGCTGAGCTGTAATTAACAATGAGACTGAGGAGGAACAGGCAGAAAAGAAAGGAGCTCTGCTGAAAGCTCAAAAAGCTAAAGATAAATAAGGGATGGGCTGCTTTGGAGGATTCTAATAAAACCTTTAGTTGAAGCTGAGCTTGGGGACTGAAACCCATTATATTAATAATTCAGGGTTGTTTTATGTAGCAGAAGACGACAATTAGACATTTGTCAACTACTACTGTCTATGTAGGAAAAAGTTGACATCAGCATTCAGTAGATGGATACAGTACTTTGGTAATCCCAGGAGGGAATTGAAGAATTCACAAATCAGAAATGGGAAAAGCCTAATGTGACTCAACAACAGCACAGAGCATGTCACATTTTAAGAATGGGCGTACAGAAAGGTTTGAAAAAGTTTTTAAGTCAAGACTTTCTTCATATTTTGCTTCTATTGAGTGACTTTTTTGGTAATATTTTCTATTGGTCATTCAAAACCTTCAGAATTACGTCTTTCTGCCTTTTTATTTGGACTTTGGCAGCTTTTTTCACTCCACTAACTTATCGTATTAAGATGAATCCCTTTTTTGTACGCTGCTTTACTCAACATCATTAAATTAAAAATAAAACCAATAAATCATTAATTAAATGTAATATTTTAGCACATTGTGATGACTATCTTGTCACACATAATTAGTTTTCATTTCTTTAATTGAATATATGGCATATATCAAAAACACCACAATTTGACAGATTCAATATTGTATTTTAATGCCAATAAGATAATTCCCAAAGATCTTATTAGCTGGGGGAAAAATGACAGTGAATGAACAAAGGAATATGTGTCATATGGCTTTAAGCTAATGGATTACTTTTTTAGTTAGTGTTTTGCTACTTTACTCTGTTTTAACTCCTTCAGTAAATATCAGCCATCATTAAGCATTCTTTGGTTTTTATTTAGTTTTAATTGAGTTCAGCAAAACGCACAATTTAAAATGGTGATTTCATGCTTTTTTCAGATAAAGTTAAAGGAAAAGAGGAACAAAAATTAATATAGAAAAAATATTTCCTGCAAAACTCCAATGTAAAATGCTTATTGCTGAATAATTCTGCTGAAGAAGCTGAAACTAAGCTGTAAATTTTCAGTTGATGAACTGTCACTGCTTGTTTAGTATGAACTGTTGAAAATGTAGCCAGAACTAGTTTAATGATTTGCAGAAACGCTAGTGAACAGCAAGAAAAAGATCGCTTGGGGACAGAGAAGTAGTGAAATGCAAAATAGCATAAGATGCTAGTTTAGAGACAGAAAATGTGGAACACCAGCAAAAAGCTAGTTAATATTTAAATTTAACCATAAAATCAGTAGAGAGCATTGTTGATCCATGAGGTGTCCAGCTGTCAAGTTTGAGATTTCTATGTGAAAGGGTTCTCAATTTAGAGGAATTTAAAGAAAGGACCGACCCTTGACCTTTGACCCATGACCTTTAAAAATCAATTTTTGTTTTTACACACAGTGTCCAGTTGTGAATTTTGACAATCCTTAAATTGTTATCAAGTTAGAGGTATGTTAAGGAGTGACTTTTGACCTTAATTTATGACTTTGACATTTGACCCTATGACCTTGAAATCAAAAGAAACAACTGTTGATCAAGGTGTCAAGCTGTGAATTTTGATATTTTTATGTTAAATGTTATCAAATTATGGCAAAAAAAAAAAAGGTGTGACTTGTGACCCTGATGACCCTTAAATTGATCAGCATCATTGTTGACCTGAGGTGTCCCGCTGTAAAGTTTGACATCCCTACATGACATGGTTACCGCGTGCAACTCTTCTTGTCCTCTTGCCAGCTCCTCTTGAATTTCCTGAACAATTTCCTGCGGGATCAATAAAGTTCTATCTTGGAGGAGTTGGCAAAGAATGTAGTAGAGGTGAAAAGAGTGTCAGATTGGGCGATGTGTCAAGTAGGTCTGATGTTGTCAGTGGTTATGCTCTGCAGGTTGGATGTGACGTAGAGGAGAAAGATGAATCTGGGAAGGACTTTGATGAAGTGATAAAGTATTTCCAGGGAGGAGAGAATGCTGATCGGAGCAGACCGAATGGACTTATTTATGAAGGAAACTGGAAATGATGGGTAGGTTTGGTGTCAAGGAAAGAAACCAGGAAGGACAGATGGTGATAGATTTTGCCAAGAGAATGGAAATGGAGACAACACTTATTTACAAAAGAGAGAGGAACATAGAGTGACCTATAAGAATGGAGGAAGGAGTGTGCAGTATCTAACAAAGTTATATAAGTCAGGTCCTCTGGATGGATTCTTGTTGAAATGTTTCGTCTTTTATCCACAAGTCTGAAACCTTGCAAGAAACTCTGTCTTATAGCACCTTGTCATAGTGGGCCAACCAGTTTGCTGCTGACTGCCAGAACCAGTTGTTCACATGCAAAAGGAGGACCATCTACCTAAGGGTTGTTGTGGTTAGTATGCAGGTAGATTACATGTGTAGAAGAAACCTGAGGGAGACTGGGGACTGTAAGTTTGTAACAGGGGAGAGCGGCCAGACTGTATTGGATGGTTGTCTGTAGGACTGTTGTGAAAAAGAGTAAAATCAGAGAAGACCAAATGGTGGAAGCTGAGGATAGAAGAATGTTGTTAGGAGTTCAGACAGAGAGGAGCTGTTAAAGGCTCTGGGTGGTAAGAAAGAGCTTCCAGATGACTGGGCTAGTAATTAGAGAGACAGGTAGGAAGGTACTTGGTCATCTGGACAGAGAATGGATGAGAAGGAAAGCTGGTGGTGGAATAGTGAAGTGCAGGACGCTGTTCAGAGAAAGAAGAAATATGACAGTGAGAGGACTGAAGAGAGGAGACAGGAATTTAAGGAGCTGAAACCAGGAATTTAAGAAGATGAAACGTAGAGCAAAGCGGAAGGTGATGAGTTGTATGGGAGGCTGGACACTAAAGAGGGTGAGAAGGACTCAATGGTGAGACAGAGGGATCAGGCTGGAAAGGATCATGTGCAACAGGTTAGGTTTGTTAAATATAGGAACGTAATGTTCTAACAAGTGGAGGCTATGACAGGAAGATGGCAGGAGTACTTTGAGGAGCTAATTAATAAAGATAATTAAAGTGTGGGGGGGGGGAGAGTTAATAGAAACTGTGGACCAGGAAGTAGGAAAGATTAGTGAGGATGAAATTTGGAAAGCTCTGAAAAGAATGAAGATTGGGAAGGCAGTAGGACCTGATGACATACCAGTGGAGGTGTGGAAATGTCTTGGAGAGATGGCAGTGAGGTTTTTGACTCAAATATTCAATGGTATATT
Organism: Hypsolebias longignatus; assembly: GCA_031762435.1. Classification (NCBI taxonomy): domain Eukaryota; kingdom Metazoa; phylum Chordata; class Actinopteri; order Cyprinodontiformes; family Rivulidae; genus Hypsolebias; species Hypsolebias longignatus. Next base: position 15,038,736 of record JARVGV010001030.1, on the reverse strand, counting down.
TGAAGGTGAGAAAATAGCTGAGGAATGGAGAAGAAGTGTGCTGGTACCCATTTTTAAGAACAAGGGTGATGTACAGAGTTGTAGCAATTAAGTTGATGAGCCACACGATGAAGATCTGAGAGAGAGTTGTGGAAGCAAGACTTAAATGAGAGGTGATGTGAGCAACAGTATGGTTTCATGCTGAGAAAGGGCACCACAGATGCCTTCATTGCTTTGAGGATGCTGATGAAGTACAGAGAGAGAGGACAGAGTGAGATGGAGGAGGATGACTTGCTGTGGCGACCCCTGAAGAGGGAAAAGCCAAAAGAAGAAGAATCAGGTCTTGGAGCAGGAAAAGAAGTGAAACCTTCAGGTCCTCAAGGAGGACACCCCTGGAAGCTAAAAATGAATCATTTGTGTTTAAGATCTTTTGAGGTTGCAGCTTGACAACCCATAATTCTGCCTTTGCTAACTGGAGTTTTCATCGTGGAGAAATTGTTGTTTGATATCTTGACTTGATCAAAGTGTGGACCAACTAACTGAATATTGTTGTAACAATTAAACTAAAAAAATACTAGTTTTCTTTCCCAGCAGGTTAGTAACGTCAGTAGATTTTCAGGCGTAAACTCAGTGACCTTACTTCTATTTAACATAACAAGCAGAAGATAAATATAGTTTCTCAGCTGCTTCAAAGCCTTTTCAGTGCTGGAAGCATCGACCCCTGTAATAATCCTGTGGTCCCTCTGGATGTGACTCAGATTATGGTAACTCCGGCATGTTAGGCCTGTGGAGATGTTTACCTGCGGAGGGAAAAGGCGGTGCAGCATTTCTGTGGGTAATAAATGCAAAATGTGCAGCTCTGTGTGTGCGTGTATTCTGCTGAGAGGACACACACACACACACAGTCCCATCACCTCCTCCTTCTCCCTCTGAGACTCTCAGTCTGGAGCTGCTCCTCACTGAGGCTCTGCAGAGTAATGGCGGCACATCGTGCAGCAGGTCCCAGAGCTTTCAGCCCAGCACACATCAGGTGAAGCTCGTTTGGAGCAGGAACTCACAAAACAAAGACTTTCTTCAGTTTTTTTTTTTTTACTTTTGTTAGAGAAGAGACTGGATGGACCTCGCCATGTTGCTCCCACCTTAATTTTTTTTTCCATCAATATTTAAGTGCAAACAGTTTTCTTATAAATATATATGTGTGTGTTTCCAGCTGTATTTCTGGATGTGGATATGGGTCTGTTGTTTGCCGCAGACGTGCGTCTTTCAGGAGCCAAAGCGCAGCCGCTGCGCTGCCTCTGTTAAAGTGCGCAGCTCAGATTCGTGCATGGAGGATTTGCGACATGGGCTGAGCTCCTGTGATGACTCTGCTCTCCTGAAAGCTGCTCAGATTTGCGAGGATGGACGATCGGAGGGAGAAACGGATACCGCTTTGATTTCCTTTGGTCCGAATTGGAGAGATTTTCGCCTTTTTACGCATGAAAGCGGCGCGCGCCGGCACAACTTGCACAACAAGCTCGTGGCTCAGCAGAGTCCGACAGAAGAAGAAAACATCTGAATTGTGTTTTTGTTATTTTTACCAACTTAAGTGTGAACCTTGAAGACTAACAATGAGTGCGTCCTTTATTTGCTGTCCATCTTGGCGCGTGCAAGTGTTTTAAATCAAGCAAAGCAGAAGAAACTATGTTTTTTTATATTTCCACGAGTTGTTTTGATCAATATAACTGATTAGAAGTGGACATTTGGAGACGCAGCCCTCAGATTGACTTTCTGAGCCACTTTACGCGCACGTCTCTTTGCGCTTCGTTTGGAGAGTTTTCCGCGGGTCCTCCTCTCTCCCACTCCCGGACCATGTGGCTCCCCGGCCTCCCGCTGCTGCTGCTGCTCCGGTTCTCCGGGGTACAGCTGGTGGAGGGGATCAACACGTGCCAGTCCATCAACCTGGAGGCGCAGAAGTCGCGGCGCATCGAGGCGGTGCGCGGGCAGATCCTCAGCAAGCTGCGCATCCGCAGCCCGCCGGACGACGACGACGACGACCCGCCGCCCGGATCCGTGCCCGCGGAGGTCATGCTGCTCTATAACAGCACGCGCGAGCTGTTGAAGGAGCGCGCGCGGCTCGCAGAGTCCGCGTGCGAGCGCGAGAGCAGCGAGGAGGACTATTACGCCAAAGAGGTGCAGAGGATCGACATGCTGCCCCCGCGCACGGACTCAAGTGAGTGACAGGGATTTTCAACATGTGGTCCGCGGTCCCCCAAGTGGCCCAACCGGAAGTTCTGGGGTACTGAATCTTGTAGACTGTGCAAAAGTCTTGAACCATTCTTTATTGTTTCCAATCTTCGTTTGTCTTTGGACTTTGGCTGCTTCGTCACTCATTTTCACTTCAGTTCAGTCCAGTTAAGGCTACTTGCTCATGACAGGTATGGGATTAAAAACAAGAAAAGATAAATAAAATAAACAAATAAAGATCAAAGAAGACATGCCATACTAACAAAAAACAACACAGTTTACAGGATCTAAAAGTTACTAAGAAAATGAAAACGAGAAAGACCCAAAAGACGTAGCATCCTCTAACTTCTACACTCTAAAAATGACATTTGAAATGTTATGTTTACAATTAGAAATGTTTTCCTCGCCAAATAGTTCATGCGTGGTAATGCGTTAAAAAATTGTGCAAGTGTCCCAAAAGCGCATGTAGCTAAATAACTCAAAGTTAGTCAAAAGTAGTGGCCCATGGCCTCAGAAAACATTTTAAGATCATTTTTATTCAGTAAAAAGCGTGGTACAGTACATATTAGATGAACTTGTATTTATTTAGCAATATTTAGTTGCTATAGTAGCTCAAGTTATTGTTAATAACTAAATCTATTTTTTTAACAAATAAAAGAACGGTAAAAGCAGTGAATTCAAGATAAAATAGTTGTGTAATTCAAACATTTTTACCTTTTTGGAGGGAACTGTATACGTTTTCACTCTTTGAGAATCACCTTGGTTCTAAGTCACAATTTTTTTTCTGTCAGACAGGTATTTTTCATGAACTGATATAAATAATGGGACGATATGTTTTTGTGACTGGCTGCTGGTTTACAGATCAAACTGAAAAAAAAAAAAAAAAACAAGCCAAGAACCAGACGTAGCTAAATGTTGGCAACAAATAAGGAAAATATAGCTTAAAGATACATACATGACCCCTAAAATCCATAAAGAGCATTGCTGACCTGTGTCCTGCTGGGAAGTTGGACATTCCTACTTTATATGGTTGCAAAGGCAGAGCTTGGGCAAAAAAATTATCTGTGGACTGCTGCATGCGTTATCTCTGGCGGCCATATTGAATTATTATTTAGCCTTCATGTTATGTATCAGTCTCTGCTACTACCACACCAAATTGTAGCCTAAATTATCGAAAAATGAATGTATCCAAGCTGAAGGAGCCATAATGGATCAAGAAAACTGGCATTAGTGGGAAAATAGATGAAACATAAGAAAATGCTGAAATGAGACAGTTTGCTGAACTAAACAAAAATGAGTCAAAATGATCACCGAAAAGGTTAAATTAGCAGAAAAATGTGCAAAATAGTAGAAAAACAGTTGAAAAAGGTCAGCAAGTTCCCACTGAAATCAGCAGAAAGAAGCTGAAGGGAGCACTATTATCTGAAAGAATTTGAAAACCAGCAGAGCGACAAAAACAGCTGTAAATCAAATCCATTCCTGAACAGTGACAAGCAGGACTGGAGGCTTACTGTTAGCTGAACCAGCCTAAAAAAAAAAAAGCTAAACAGAAGCTGTAAAAGGCCGAATGAACTTGTAAAGAGTTCAGCACGAGTTAAAAACACGCACAGCCACAAACGTCAGGAAAAACAGGATGTCAGTAATAAAACCTAGAAGACATAAAAGCCTGAAAAACTATTCAGATTTCTTATTAGAAGCAAAGCACCAAAAAGAGGCATGACTCAATATTTTTGCACAGCACTAGTTTTGATTTAAATCCTAAGTCGTGCCTTTCACAAAACACGTTTTAATACAAAGAATAGAAACAGCTCTCTTTGAGGCTTTATGTAAAATAATTTTAAACATGAAAGTTTTTAATGGCTGCTGAGCACATCAGCTTTGGTAAAAGTATTTATTTCTTAGGTGTCAATCCAATTTTACTCTTTTGACCTCTGACCTCTTGGAACGTTAGCACTTATGTAAAACATTTTAATTCCCTATATAGGCATGAGTAAAAATGTAAAATACTTGTCAACAGCTTAGACTTTAAAGGCATATTTTACACAAGAAGACATGTATTTATTGTTAAATGAAGAGATGTGTCCTCTGCTGCTAGAGAGGAGGAACCCCTGAGCAAGGCTCTGTGAGTTCTGTGGTGGCAGCTGACACTTGGTTTTGACAGATCTTGTGTTGGAAATTTAAGGGTATTGGTGTGAGATGCCATAATTATAGAACTGAAGGTGATTCTTCATGCAGTAAAAGCCATCAGTCAGCCATACGTCCAACATGAGAGCCAACACATTTCTGCTCCAGCCTGTAATTTAGTTCAGAGACTCTCATCATGAGTAATTATGTCCGAGACAATGCCTCAGTCCCACAGTCTGAAGAGGAGCGGGGTTTTATTGGACTGCCTCTCATCTGTTTTTTTTTTTATTTTTATTTCTCTTCCGTCCAGACGCCGTGCAGCCAGCAGCACCCAGCCCTTACTACAGAGTCGTCCACTTCGACGTTAGCGAAGTGGACCTGATCAACAGCACCCTGGTCAAGGCTGAGTTCAGGATCTTCAGAGCTCCCAACCCACAGGCCGGGGCCTCGGAGCAGAGAGTGGAGCTCTTTCAGGTAACCAGAAAATTTAAATGCTTTACGTCCTTTATTAGTGCACAGCTCTTCTTTTTTAAAGTGCCTTGTAATACAAGTTGTGTTATTGTAACTGTAGAAATTAGATTTTCTGTGAAGTCTGTGAATGCTGAGTGTTGAATGGTAATGCTTAACTTTGCTGAACAAGCTAAAAGCTAAAACGCTGAACACTAGCTTAAAGTTAAAAGTTGCGAAGTCTTAGCTAAAAGTTAAAACTATCAAATGCTAGAAATGGTAATGGTATGGTAAATAAACTGGTATGGTATAGAAAATAAAATCAAAACATACTAATGAAAAGCACAAGGGAGCAAAATGTTAGACAAAAGTAGCAAAATACGAACTAAAATGATCAACAAAACACTAATGCAACTAAAAGTAGCACAAGGATAGCTAAAAGTAAATACTGTAGTAACAAAACATTAGCTAAAAGGAGCCATAGATAAAATTAGCAAGTTTTAGCTAAAATAGCAAAAAGGCTATAGCTAAAAGCCAAAAGTAGCAAAATGCTAGCCAAAAAAAAAAAAACAGTGGCTAAAAGAAAGAAAACACTAAACAAAATTAGTTAAACACAATCTAAAAGCTAAGCCAGAAGCTAAGATTAGCAAAAGGATATAGCTAAAAGTATTTAAATGCTAGATGATAAAAAGCTAAAAATTGGACAAAAGTTACACCATAATGCTACCTCAAATAGCAAATGTATTTCTAAAAGCTAAAAGGAGCAAAATGCTAGCCAAAGAAAACAGTAGCTAAAAAGTGGAAAATAAATAAATAAAATTAGTAAAACACTTGCTAAAAGTAGCTAAAAGCTCAAAAGGAAGAAAACACAAAATAAAATAAGTTAAACACTTGGTAAAAGTTAAAAGTAGCTAAATGAGAAGCTAAGATTAGCAAAAGGATAGCTAAAAGTAGTAAAATACTAGATGATAAGAAGCTAACGGTTAGATAAAAATTGTAAGTACCAAAATCTAAAGATAGCTAAAGCCTTACTAAAAGCTAAAAGTAGCAGAATGTCAGCTAAAACTTAAAGTTAGCAAAAGGCTAGCTAAAAGCTAAAAGTAGCATAAAAAGACAGAAACAGAACAAACCTTCTGCAGCTGATTTCAGAGGAAAGTTTTAATTATTTTTTTTTTTTTTTTAGGAATTGAAGACATCATAATTTATTCTATGGGAAAAATATATACATGTATTTTGAAAAGTAAAAGTAGCAACAACAAAAAATCCTGAATGAACTGAACATTTTAATTTAGAAGGGCTAAACTAGCATTAAGTACTCAGAAGTAGACTGCAACAAGAAAAACAACAGTACAACTAAAAAGTGTGAGGCTGAATCAGCGCTCACACTTGAACTCATATGGACCACTTGGAGACGTTTTTATTTTTTTATTTTACTAAAATAATCTGTTAAAAATCTGCATCACCAAATGTTTCCTGGACCTAAACTGGTAAAACTGTTTGTTACATCAGCTGCTGAGACCAGAGGAAGAAAGCACCTCCACTCAGCGCTACATCGACTCCCGCACCGTTCAGCCCCGAGCCAAGGGGATCTGGATCTCTGTGGACGTCACAGAAACTGTTAAAGACTGGGTGTCAGATCCAGGTCTGGATCCGAGCCATTTTCCCATGTCATTACTCACACAGCTGGGCTTGAGCGGTTCAGCTCATGCGTTCTTTTCTCTCCCCAGAGAACAACCTTGGCCTGAAGCTGGGCGTCCACTGTCCCTGCTGCACCTTCGTCCCGTCCACCAACAACATAGTTCCCAACAAAAGTGAGGAGCTGGAGGCGCTGTTTGCTGGTTAGTCGCTGCTGGTTTTGTTCTCATGTTTTAATCAGTGCTGGGAACGTTCCAGCCTCAATGAGTGATTTGTGTTTTCTGAAGACTCTTGATGTTGGCTGATTGTGCTCAGCTGCTCTAAATTAGTCAGAGCTGCATGTCAAAATAAAATTTAGCTGTCAAGATAACCACAGCTCATACATAAACACGACTATGAGATCTTAAGGGCTGATCTCAGCCTTCAGTGATAAATGAGTTAGTGTCTCCCGCTGCAGAAGGTAAAAGGTAGACAATGTTTTTGCCATTTTGTGTTTGTGTGTCTGTTACCAAAACATCTTAAAATTGACGCAACAATGTTTTATAAAACTTGCAGAAAGTAACGGCTGGATGCGCCACTACATCTGGTTAACTTTTGGAGTCAACCTCATTCAAGATGGCTGCCAAAGCTATGTGACATTAGCAAACCAGAATTATTAGAACTTGACCAATATCACTATAATTGTGTGGGGTAGTAGCCAAGAGTCATTCACAACACATAATATGAAGGTGACATGTTTTGATGTCAGTAGGGAATTGTTAGGGCCTTCAGAGAAGGCCTAATAATTCAGCACATATAAAATGTTACAATTAAACTTTTATTGAACATTGTCTTTTGTGAAATATATATATACACAGTAGTCCCTCGCTACTTTGTGGTTCGTTTTTCGTGGACTCGCTCTATCACGGTTTTTCATAATAAGACTGGAAATTATACACAATTGGCTGATTGGCGGATGAGCTGCACAACAGGCATGGAATTTTTATTTAAATTTAAATTAAATTTAAATCATTTAAAATTATTTAGCACCTGTGTGCAGCCCACAGCTGCAGGAGAAGCTTCCTCCTGCAGCTGATTGGCTGATCTCTGCTCTGCATCAGAGGAGTGGGTGTGGCCAAAAGCAGCAGGTGGCAGAGTGCAGTGGAGGCAGAGAGATGAAATGATGACATTCTGTGCACTTTTAGAGTATTTAGAGTTTAGAAACATTGTTTAAAATATTGCAGGAGTGTGGGAAGGGTTTAAAACAACATATATACTGTATATACTGTGTATACAGTATATACAGTATACAGGCGGTCCCCGACCTATGGCGCCATCGACCTACGGTGCTCCGTACTTACGGCGCCGCCCCCGTTCGTATCTCGGGGACTACCTGTATATATACAGTATATACAGTATACAGGTGGTCCCCAACCTACGAACGGGTTCCGGACCTAAGGACCGTTCGTAGCTCGATTCTGCCGTAGGTCGGAGCCAAACGCA
>JARVGV010001030.1:15020347-15030746 GCA_031762435.1 Hypsolebias longignatus | reverse complement strand
TAGCTAACTGCTTGGAAACACATTAAAACGGCGTTCTAAGTACGCTGTTGTTGTGTTACATTGAAAAAACGTGTTTACAACGATGTTTACGGCTGCCATGTGGGTAGCACTCCGACTTACGGCCGAAAATCCGGAGTTACGGCGCCACGTGGGTAGCGCTCTGACTTATGGCAAAATTGTGTTACGAACGGGCCGTGGGAATGGAACTCGTTCGTAACTCGGGGACTACCTGTATATAGTTTTATTTTTTGTTATTTTCTTTAATTTTCTGTCAGCTACTTTTTAGTTGAGCAATAAATTTAATCGGGAAAACACAGTTGTCCAATCGGATTATTTTAATGTGAGTCGAAACATGTTTAAGTTCTTTGTCATTGGTTAGGACTTCACTGTCTGCAGAGAAGACGCAGCTCAGTCAGACTCTCCAGGACAAGTTTGTTTTATACCTGATTGGAAAATGAACCATGCACAATGTTGATGTAGAGTCGGTGGGACCAAAACTCGGGGCTCTGAGCCTTCAAGAAGGCCTTGCAGGTGTTGTAGTTTGTTTGAAAATATTAAGATTTAAATACCCCATTCAGATTTACACTTTCATTTTCCATATTACAGTTATACTTTGTTTTATTATGTGATGAAATTGTACAGAAACAATAAGTTCTGTAGGTTATTGATGAACTTCAGTCTGATACATTGAAATTACATGTACTAGAACGCCAGAGACTGGGTGAGCTGCAGGTCATTCTGGGTCGTCTAGAAACAGAAATGGTTGGACTTTTTCAGGTTGTGTCTTCAGATGGGTCGTCCCTGTCGGCTGTTCTGTTTAGTGTATTGGTTCAGATCGTTGTAGGTGACTGTAAAAGAAATGACACCATAAGTCCTATGTGCCTAATGAAACAAAAAAGGAGGAACGCACTTCCTGTCCAGTGAGCTCCTGGGGTGTAAAACTGAATATAAATTGAAGTAATCGTACTGTTCCTCTGTTTTAAAGTAAATATATGTAGCAGTTGTCAAATTTTTATACCCTAACTGAAGGCCCAGCTCTTGTAGTCATGGTTCACCATGATGGGATTTATTTATAGGCATTTCTTTAAGATGTGCAAGGCCTTTAATTTATTAAGATACCAGCGATTCTGCAGGTCACAAGTCACAAACATAAAGAGGAGAGTGTTACGTGAGCTACTCGTGAAAGACTCGTGCACCAAGGTGCAGGAATAAAGGTGAAACTGTTCCTCCACACACTGAGATACTGTTTAGTACCAGACAGCCTGTGTTGCTTCACGTTGCCCTCAAATTACTGCGCTCTCAGGATTTACACTCAGCTCTCCCTGCCAAGTTGAGATTTTTTTATATAGTTTTTTTTTTTTTTTTTTTTTTTTCAGTCTTGGAGAGAAAACTGCAATCTGTGATCGTGTTGTAAGACAAGCAGGGGCTTGTGTTGCCTTGTTGTGCTCCTGTGGCTCAGAAAGAGACAGAAAAGTCAAAAAGCCAGACAAACTGCAGAGGCCGTCACAGCATCTGTCTTTCATTTTGTTTTCATCGGTTTACTCCTCAAACTTTAAAACCTGTGAAACAAATTAGTCCTACTGCTGCCTCCTGAGAAGAACAAAGTTTTCAGAGAAGGAAATTCCTATCTGCTCCTTTTCTGAATGTTTACTACCATTTAAAAAAGTTTTAGAATCAAACTATCTGATCCTGATGTGTCAAAATTAACCACCTATTCAAAACAGGTGGCACATGTTCACGTTTCTTTTCACTTGTTAGATAAAGTGGTCGTTCAGGTGTTTTAAAGAGGGTGTGTTAGTTATCAACAATTATTATCTTACCTGTTCTAGACAGCTTTTTAAATGACCAGTTTGGTGAAATAAAGTTTAACTTTGATCAAATGGATGAGCTTATGGCTAGTCTGAGCAGGGCTGAAACAAAGGTGGACTGCTGCAGAATGTAGCACTATTTTTCCAAACTGAATCATTCAAAGAACTTCTGTATTTACACCCAGTAAGATACCAGTAAGAAATACCATTTTCTGTGAAAATGCAGCATGAACGCTGAGTGTGGGATAACTTCAGTGAAATGTGCTGAACAAGGTGAAACTGAGTGTTAAACGAACCACTAGCTAAAAGCTAAAAGTGTCACAATGCTAGATAAAAGCTGCAAAAGTTTAGCTATAAACTAAAAACACCAAAATGATAGCTATAAGTGAAAATAAGAGTAGCTAAAGGTAAAAAAAAAAGTTGCTAAAAACAAAACGAAGCGAGTTAAATGCTAAACAAAGATTAGCTCAATGTAGCAAAGACTTGCTAAAAGCTGAACGTGAAACAGTAGCTAAAACTAAACAACAACAAAAAGTAAATATGCTGAAGCAAAAAGTAACAAAAGGCTAACTTAAAGCTAAAAGCATCAAAGGACCTGTTAGATGCTAAAAATAGCAAAGCACAGGCAAAAAGCTATAAGTAGCAAGAAGCTAGCTAAAAGCTAAGAGCAGCAGAAGGTGTTAATGTATTTGTTTGGAGAAAATATTTGGAAATCAAGTTAAATATTAAAAAAAACTATAAAAGTTATTAAAACCAATAATCATAGCATCCATCCCTTGAACGAGCTGATGGCTGTAATGTATTTAATTATTCTTTTTGTTGCTCCGTCCCACATCAAGTGAAACCACATGAAAGATTTGTCTGTTCTACGCTAGATGTCTGTTCTGATGCAAACCTGAGCTCTAACCTGCAACCTCAGGATTACGAGACCACAGCACAGACCACTGAGCTACTGTGACCCACAAACCCATCGGTGTATGAATGACTAAAATAGCACAATGTATGCAGAAGTTATTGCAAAAACATACGGAAAAATAAAAAAAATCAGGAACTAACCGTGTGAGATCAGCACTCACACTAATAATAATTCAAAATCTTAAAAGATCTGAACTTTATTCATTCAGGTTTTATTAGCTCAAACTGTTTCATATTAAAGAGACAACACCCTTTTCTTTCTTGTAGAAATAATGATTTTATTTTAAAGGACTTGAGACCGTACTGACCGTCACGTTGGGCCCTCTGTAGGTGTGGATGACGAGCGTCTCCGTCAGATGAGAAAGCCGGGTCAGGTTAAAGGCCAATCAGACTTCAGCACCAAGACGCCGCACCTCATCCTCACCCTGCTGCCCAGTGACAGAGTGGACAACCCGGCCAGGAAGAACCGAAAGAAGAGGGCGGCCGCCACAGACACCACAACCTGCTCCCGGTAAACCGCCAAACAAGCCGCTCGTGTGCGGTTTTCTTTGATTGACAGCCCTGAAACGTCTCCGGGGTTTGGAGTTCTGTAAAGCTGATGCATAGTCGTGGTTGATTTCCTTTCCCCCCCATCCCACTTTGCAGGTTATTGTGAGAACTACCAGTAGAGACCCTGTGTTTAGAGTGCAGCCCAGCAGGCGTGCCAGGTTTTATTTAGACTCCCTCGCGCTGCAGGGGGAAGCTCTGGCAGCCTTGTGTAGTCATTACTTCGTGATGGCTGGTTTCTCAGTGCTAACCTGGTATAACTTTCCCATGACCCAGATTTGAATGGCTGCCTCAGACATAACAGAGCTGGACCGGAGCTGAAATGCATTTTGTCTGCTTTTGCGTGTCTCAGAGGCTCGGATCAGGGCTGCTGCCTGCGCTCGCTCTACATCGACTTCAGGCGGGACCTCAACTGGAAGTGGATCCACGAGCCAAAGGGTTACAAAGCCAATTTCTGCGCCGGCAACTGTCCATACCTCTGGAGTGTCAACAACCACTACAACATGGTGAGTGTCGAGGGCTCGTTCTGTCAGATGACTCATCAAAAGAGCTGGATCTGCTTCTAATCCCTGCTCAGGTTGTAAACGATCACACACCTTTCATGGCAGAAGGCAATAATGTAATTACCTGTGCCCAAGTGTGCTGGTGTGTTTGTCAGCAGCACAACTCACAAACCACTATCTTGTTGCCGCCACAGCTAAATCGACTTTAATGCATATAAAAATATTTATAACGCATTCAAATTTTTACAAATATTAAACTAACAATGGTAGTTACTGATGGAACGTTTCAACAAAGAAGAATCCGTCCAGAGGACCTGCTCAACCTTTTTAGATTTAGCTCATGGACACCTTGAAAGGATGCTGATTTCCTTGTTTCTTAAACCAGAGACGCACTCGTCACAGATTTCAAGACTGATTCTGATTTTTTTGTAACATTCTAACTTGCTGATTTTGATTTTAGCCCTAATTCTAGTTTCTCTCTAAGAATACTTATAACAACATATAGGGGGTTATCCTGTTTTAATGAGTCACCAGTTTTAAAAAGCCTGAACTGTGGAGTAAGCAGCAGACATAACTTTGTTAAATAAATACATAAATAAATAAAATAATCACAGTACTTTTAGTAGAATTTTGCAGCTCTTGCATTTCCTCTTTTGTTTTTAACCACCTAACAGATATGACGGCTAACTGAGTCTTTTTCATTCAGGGGACATTTTTAAACTAGCAATAACAAAAAGGAGCATATTATGAACCAGATGCTTAACTGTGGTGCACTGACAGTCTAAAATAAAAAATAACATTTTATTGTCACTTAGCTGAAATGGCGCATTTAGTGACCAGGAAGAAAATATGGCAAAAAGTTGAGGGAGGCACGATGAGCCAGCTCGAACGTTTTTAGCAATTCATGACAAAATAAAAGCAGAACTCTGGGACGACACAGGTCCATGTGACCAGATCTAACTCAAACAATGAGTTTATCAGCAAGAAAGAATAAAGCCACCAATTTCATCAGAACAGGAGGATCTTAACACTTCAGAAGCAACATGATTTGATATTTACCTGTGAACAGATATGCATCATCTATGACCATTCTGTTACAACCAGGACGTCTCAAAGGGGATATTAGCTTCTTATCTGTAACTCTTATTTTCCAAAACAAACGTGAGATTTTTGAAAGTCAGACTACCTGGTCACCAGTCAAACGTTGTCAAGTTTAAAATGGTCCGATTCCATTCACCAGTCCATCAGTTTATCTACAGTAATCATTAAGGAAATGTAGCTTTTTGCTAAAATGAAATGATTTTGTTCAATGCTCATTTTCATACGTGACAGAGTCCAAAATGCTTTTCATCCTCCTCCAAAACAATCAAACCATCCCGAGAGGCTGAATCCTCCAGGGGAAAAATGAAAACAAGAATCCACAGTGTAAAAAACAGAGTTTAGAAATGTAACAATTATGCTTCTTGGGTTTTTTTTTTTGTTTGTTTGTTTGTTTGTTTTTTTGTGTGTTTTAGTTTCAGCAAGACAGCGCCAAGCCACTTTCTGTTACAGCTCTGGCTCAGCTGTAAAAGGCTTGACGTTCGTGCAGTCAGACTCTTTACACGACAGTTTCTGAACAGCTAGAAACAACAGAAAACATTTCACTCTTTAAAACTGTAGGCCGTCCTATTTATCTAACGCTAACAGAGTCGCTGAAAGATGCATTTCCAAATCTTTTTTTTTTTTTTTTTTTTCAGCTTCGTCAGCCGACAGGTTGTTTTTGCATTAGTTTGATTAAATATGGACGTTAAATTATTTTTACATCGTCACATTTTTTTTCTCTTTATTTAGAGTTTTTATGCATCATGCCAACTTTTTTGGAGGGAAAAATAAATTTCCACAACCATTTCCACTGAGGCCAATCGGAGACAAATTAGTTTTTTTCCCTTTCCTAAATATTTTTTCCTCTGATCTGAAGATTCATGATCTTTTGTGCTGAATAATGTCAGTGGAAACCCTGACAGACATCTCAGAGCAGAGACGCTGCCAAACTACATAAACAGAAACATCTGCGATTGTCAGAAAAATCTGAGCAGCTTCTCGGTCTTGTCTGGTGAAACGCTCCGGCCTGGTCCAAACTCCAATCAGTTCTCAGCGAGACTTCAATACGAAGACTGTTAGAAACACAGCTGATGTTTTTTTCTTTCTTTAAATGAGCTTCAAGTGCATTGTTTGTGGTGACTGAACACTAGTTAGCTCATGCTGGTTAACCCCAGACTCATAAATGGGCTGCCGCCTCTCGGAAGTTCGTTACTGAACATATAGGTTTAAACAGCACGGCGTGTTCGTCTCGTCGACCTCAGCTGTGGGCACGGAGCCTTTACGACCATTAAAACCCTTCAAGAACTTCTCAAATCTTCTCATTTACTCAACTTGACACTGAAGTTTCCAGCAGTGAAATGTTTTACTTTAATGAAGACATCTTGTTTATGTGGAAGTAAAAAGACTGAAAGCGTTACAAGATGAAGTAGCAACAGTTTAACGTTCTTTGACTGGAATTCATTTGTTCAGAAAACTTTCCTCTTAAAAAAAAAATCATAATATTTATACCGTTTCATCGCAGCTGCGTGGGCGCGATTGGATGAGATTTGATCAAAGAAACTGATAATTTGGAAATTGTTGCTCTTTTTTTTTTTGGTAGCTTGACTGGAAAATCAGAACCGTACATGGAGAAAATATAAAACGAGCAACAAGTGTGGAGACCGGCTACAAAACTGTCCACAGTGACAAATAATGCAGGTTTTTCAGGTCAATTTAGATATTTTTAAAGTCCATTGACTCGTATGCCATTTACTCACAGCTCGAAAGTGATTTTTAACGTTTTACAACACGTAGCTTCATCCTTCCATCCATCGCTTTGTTTGGATATAAAAGCTGATGGGTTTCTGGAGAAAAATGTAGGAAATAAACAAAAAGCATTCAAGGTTGAGCCATCCGTCCATCTTTACCTGCTTCTTGTCACTGGTGCCCATATCCAGCAGTCACTGTGCGAAAGGCAGGGTACACCCTGGACATGTCCCAGTCCATCTCAGGGACACATAGAGACAAACACCCATTCACTCTCTCACTCACACCTAGAGAAAATTCAGAGTTACCAGTCAGTCTAACATGCATGTTTTTGGTCTGTGGGAAGAAACCGGAGTACCCGGAGAAAACCCACACATGCACGGAGAGAGCACGCAAACTGCACCCAGAAAGGCTCCCAGCTGGGATTCAGTCCGGGGACCTTTTTGCTAAGAGGCATCAGCTCTACTAACTGCGCCACCGTACCACCTGGAGAGGTTGAGCCCTCTAAAATATTTGTGTAGCTTAGAAGCGTCAAATTAAAGTAACTTCTGCACAGTTCTAGCAGATGTTTCATCGATTCACACCAGTGCAACATGGTTAGAGTCCAATGAACCATTAAAAAGACTGGTACCTGTTGGTGTAAGGTCGAACCAAAGCCGAGTGATCAGACACATCGGGGTGACAGATCATTTGTGTGGAGGAGTGAAGCCTAAATGAAGGATTTCTGAAAGTTTGTCAAAACGTCTGAGTGATTCTCAGAACACAAGATAAACATCTAAAAGCAGAACTTGTGAAGGTTTGTGATGGAAACCAGCATCTGAACATCACCACAGTGATGCCACATTGTCAGTTTGTGTATTTTTTTCTTCAGCAGAAAATAAAATAAAATAAAGACCTCGGGATGGGCGGTGTATTTTTCTACTGTTAGGTACTCGTTGCAAAGTATAAAGCCAAACATTAAAAAGTTATTCTGAACTATGTCATGTAGAACAGTTTGAAAGAGATTACTCTGGTATCAAAGATTATGCTCAATAATCCAGGTAAAAAAAAAAAATTCCAACAAAGGATTAGGATAAGGTCATCTGGACGATTTATTTTTTTGTTGAGACATTTCACCCTTCATCCAAAGGACTTCATCGGCTGACCCACAGTGGGCCGACCAGTTTACTGGTGATAAGATGGTTTCTGGGGCCCGACCTCTCCCCCATTGACTACTCTGAGGCAACCATAGCCAAAATGGTTCAAAACATCAAAGTTTATGCTCAATAATCCAGGTTAAAAAAAAAATCCAACAAAGTTGTCAGGTTATTGGACTGATGAAGTCCTTTGGATGAAGGACGAAACATCTCAACAAAAAAAGAAACCATTCAGATGACCTGACTGAACTTTGTTAGTTGACCTGGATTATTGAGCATGAACTTTGATGTTTGGAACCACTTTGGTTATGGCTGCCTCAGAGGAGTCAACGGGGGAGAGGGCGGGCCCCAGAAACCATCTTATCACCAGTAAACTGGTCGGCCCACTATGTGAGTGTGCTGCTTGTGGGACTGAGTTTGTTGTGGCTCCTCAGACTGATGAAGCCCTTTGGATGAAGGGCAAAACGTCTCAACAAAAAAAGAAACCATCCAGATGACCTGACTGGACGTTGTTGGATTTACTCTGGTAGTTTTCCAGATACATTGATACGCAATTCGTAAATGCAGGTACGCGCTCAATGTAAACAAAGAATTTTGCTGAGTCCTCTAAAACCTCGTGGAAGCTTAAGTCACATGACTGACCTACACTAAACTGACTGCAGTCTGTGGAGGTGGGAACTGTAGAGTCTCAAAGACATTTAGGAGGAAACATAAAAGTGAATCTCCAGCTAAACATAAAAGAAAAGAGAGATTAAGACAACTGTCAAGAATTAATCACATTTGCTAGCACAGTTTTTATTTAAGGAGACATCACCCATCGATGTAAGAAAATATAATGCAGATTTTGTTTCTTACTTTATAATTTTTTTAAGTCTTTTTATGGCTTTGCAGTGGCTTCCTTTAACAAGCTGAAGCAAACTTCCAGGAAAGCTGCTTTAAGAAAACCCAGAGTCTGATACTGGACCTAGAAAAACCTTAAACGGTCTGCACTCTGATGCTCCTAATTTACTCTGGTTTGAGTTGAATGGTTTTGGTCACAGCGTGTTAGGTTTATTCCCAGTGCAACTGGAAATTTTATCGTTGCCAAAGGTGCTTTAACAAGACGCTATCATCCTTTTCTTCCTTTGTCCCTACTGAGTTGTGTATGTTCATATAAAAAAGAGGAGGATGAAATAAAAAATGTGGTAAACGTGATGGAGTCCAGCAACTTTCCATCAGGACTGTATCTTGACTGACTTTTGGCTGCAGCTTTATTTTCACTGTACAGTTGTGAGAATGCCATCAGTTTTCTTATATAACCGTTTCCCACAAAGTCAAACCACACGTCAGTTGCTTGGCAATGCACGAAAACAGCTCCACAACTCTGTTGTATAAGAACTAAAAATGCGAAGACCTGGCCAAAACCCCATGTGGAGGCAGAACCTCATCACTCGCAGTAAAAGGATGGTGCAGAAAATTCAATTTTTATTATAATTTTTTTAATGAAATGTCTCTTTTGGTCAGATCCTGCCTTTGTACAACAAGCTGAACCCCGAGGCCTCAGCGACGCCCTGCTGTGTTCCTCAGGACCTGGAGCCCCTCACCATCATGTACTTCATCGGCCGCACCCCTCGCGTTGAGCAGCTCTCCAATATGGTCGTCAAATCCTGCAAGTGCCGCTGAGGGGGAGCAAAGGAGGACGATTTAGGAGTAAAGCAGCAAACTGCTCCTCTGCTCTGTTTGATCCCCAAAGTTTTATTCTTCACAGTCATGAAAGCTTCTCTTCTTTATTTGTCTGGATTTTTCCATTTGATATAGGACACTGTAAATATGGCGGCATAGCTTTATTAAACCAGCGCTTGTGTATTAAAACTTTTAAAAAGTGCTGTTGGGTCTGTCTGACTCTGGCGTGATAATCTTTCTGCAGCCGCGGGCAGAGCAGGCCAGACGTGCTCATTTTAGGTTTGGAGGTGTTGATTTGAAGGAGGCGGCGGGGCAAGATTGTGCATTCAAACACGCAGGAGGCAGGGAGCAGATAAAAAAGAGAGGCGCAAGCTGCGTCCAGGCCAGAGGCCTCGTGCCAGCTCTCTGCGGTCCTGGGCTGAAATCTGCCCGCCGTAAACAGGATGTAAAAGGTTTCCAGACACCAACCCGACCACTCACAGAACGCCAGATTTAAACACTCCCCTCGTCTCCTCTGTCTCTCTCGCTGCCTGTTACTCGAGGTTCTGGGATTTGTGGTGGGAGGAGAGAGGGAGAAAAGAGAGGCTTTGAAAATGAGATGTGGGATGGATGATAGGGCTCGATTTGGAACAGCTACACGTTTGGAAGGTGGTATTTTGCAGCACTGGCAAATTTGTAACTATTTGGGTCATGCCAGATCATTATATAATCACACCTTCAGGTTATTCTTTTATTTGCTTTTGCTCTCGACACTCATTCTGTTATTGTGAAAGGATGTTGACCCATTGCTCATCCTGTGCTGTGATTACATTTGATCATACCTGTGTTTACCAGCAGCCTCCCTGATGCAGCCTTTCTACACCCAGCCATCCACACACACCACTTTTGATAGAACGCCTGAAATAAAAAACATCCCTGGGACTCGTTTTAAATATAGGCTCTTTGGTATGCCAGTGGTTTGTGTGTGAGAGAGACAAAGAGCGACGGGGTGTGCTTTATATAT
>JARVGV010001030.1:14976741-14990095 GCA_031762435.1 Hypsolebias longignatus | reverse complement strand
TAGCCAGGTCTCTCTTGTAAATGAGTCCTCGAGGCTCAATGGGATTAACCTGCCTAAATAAAGGTTGAATGAAAAATGATAGGGATCCTCACTCATTCATTTTTATGAAATAATCCTTTTACCAGAAGAATCAGCAACATCAAGCAGATTCCAATGGCACGGTTTTTATGTTTAAATCAGGCAAGCTGGTGTGGTGGGGTACAAAAAGCCCTTAGTGGTTATAAACTTTGTAGAGCAACAGCTTCTTGGTCTGATAATGAGCACGGCATTTCACAGAGCACAAAGATAACCCACTCTCAAACTACTAAAACTGTATTATTTATACATCTTCTTAATGTGAAAGTTACTTAAATTTGATCTTTCTCATGACTTTACGTGCAGTGGTGGCTTTATTTTAAAATAGTTCAACAAATTTGTCAAGAAGAGAAAGGACAATGTTCCATCTGGGACCTACAACATTTTTAATTCAGTGAACCCAAATGATTATTTAACTAGTAAATTTATGTTGTATACCAAATAAAAAATAAAAAAAATCCAGGCCACAAAAGACATTATGGAATGGTTTGCAACAACTTGAGATATAAAGAACTGTGAAATATCCCTTTAAACAGGCATTTCTAGACTAACAAACAGATTTGTCAGTCCAGATAAAGATAATTTCCTTTGTGTCACTCTGACGCAGTCTGTGATGTTCCTAACGTTTGGACATGTTTAACTTAGAGGGTACCAGGAAACGCTCAAAAACAAATCCATACCAGAAAGCTAACCTTGCAGTGGAAAAATATTTTGTGACGTAATTAAAATAAATTCTGGTTTTATTATTTTTTTAACGATACATACAGTAATGTAAAAAAAAAAGCTATTAAATGAATTCACACCTGAAAGCAGAAATATTTCAAAGGTCAAATGTTCTTTGCGGTGTTTTTTTTTTTAATTATTTATTTTTATTAATGTATAAAAAATATTAACATTACAAACCATAATGTTACTCACTGA
This sequence comes from Hypsolebias longignatus, assembly GCA_031762435.1. NCBI lineage: Eukaryota > Metazoa > Chordata > Actinopteri > Cyprinodontiformes > Rivulidae > Hypsolebias > Hypsolebias longignatus. The sequence continues at coordinate 14,989,099 of JARVGV010001030.1, read as the reverse complement.
TGTCAGGAGTTCATCCTTCCCGCTTCCTTCTTAATCTCATTGCTTCTTTCCTGCATCCTTACGGTTCAGAAATCCAGGATTATGGGTCCATTTCTTTCCTCTTGGAGCCATTTGAACACTTCAGACACAAACACAAGGTTAAAATGTTGCTAATTGAAAAGTCTTATTTGACTATACTAGGCTCCCATGCAGCTTTCACACTTTCCAGCCTATGTTTCAACAAGATGAGTCATTAGCTAGTGTTTGCATTGCAGGGAATTTATCAAAATAACCAGTAAAAAAGTGAGACAGAACAGGCCACCCTACCAGTGGTCTCACATACGATTAGCCTCTGCCAAGACTTCAAAGACTGAACCGAATCAGAAACACGTTGATAACTTATTTTCTTTTGGCTTCCTGTGTTTTCTTTGACTCTGTTTACCTTTTAGATGAGATCTGAGACGAATAGAACTGGGATTTAGGAGCTTCTTGCCCTGGGTCGACTGGTTCTGGTCACCACTACGTGGACTCTGACAGTGTTCTGAGATTTCCCAGAGTCTGGCCTAACTGTTAGCATTCTGCGCTAATGGGCCGCTGGCTTTGTTTTGTGTTTGGAGCTGTTTGCCCTCTGCCACTGGCTTCAACAATGACAGATGTTATTAGTTGTCACAGGCCTAACTTACGCAGGCATATTTTGATATTTTACTAAGATAACAGTGAAGGGGGAGTTTGGGAGAGGAGGGATGACAGACTAAAATCTAATCTTAAACACTGAGGCAGGTGGGGCCATAAATCATGAGCTGAACTGTTTGGAAAGAAGCGCAAGGCAAAGAAGATGTAAACAAGCTCCTCTTAGGTTTACATTTATGGCAGGTGTTTTAGACGAACCTAACCAAATTGAGAACATCAAAAAGATAACTGTTGTGTTTAGTTTGTGGCTCACTTCAACAGCTCAGAAACTCTAAAAATCATGCACGCAAACCAAACACTAAAACACGTGGCTCGATTAGGAATAGAATGCTGCTTTTTATACGTCGCACAACACTGATAAAATTCACAACAAAAAAAATAAAAAATTGTGAGACAAAAATAGAATGGAGAGCAATGTGATTTTGGTGAAACACGTGAAAAGACCCAGCCCTTGCTGGTGCTCTGTAGCTCAGACATCACAGAAGAAACGTTGTTCAGTTTAAATGGACCACAGAAAGATTGATTTTACACACTTGAACTGGCTATTTGACATATTTTACAGTTTTCGCACAATCACTGTTTAAATTTTGTACTTTCTACTGATTTTTCAATTAAATGTTCAACTGATAGTTGATGTTACCGGTACTAACATTTAAACTGTATAAAATTTCACTTTTTCTTTTGCAAATAAACTTCTTACATCAGTCCATTTTTTGGTACATATACAGATTATACATCAAAACATAGTGATTTGTGTCTTCTTTCCCTCATTGTATCTCCCATTACTATAGAACATGCTTTTTTTTTCTCAAATACCCCCCACAACACAGAGTGCACACTGTGCATGCATTCACTCTATTATTTTAGCTCAAAATATTTTCTTCAAAACTGGAAGTTAACTTGTCTTATATACATAAAACACTATAGACCCAAAGAAAATGCACATCTTCAACAATCATTATCTTCTATCACTCACGGTTCAAGATTTCTTAAGATCTGACATGTTGTTTTTGGATGCCCACTTTTTGTTTGAGGCTTACTTTCCAATCTGCATTTCTTGTACATCTATCATTAAAATGGCAGTCAGAAAGTGAGCAACACATGTGGTTACCATGCAGGTGTGTGGTTAACATGGAGATGTGTGGTTACCATGCAGGTGTGTAGTTACTATGCAGGTGTGTGGTTGACAGGCAGATGTGTGGTTACCATGCAGGTGTGTGGTTACCATGTAAGTGTGTGGTTACCATGCAGGTGTGTGTTTACCATGCAAATGTGTGGTTACCATGCAGGTGTGTAGTTACCATGCAGGTGTGTGGTCACCATGCAAATGTGTAGTTACCATGTAAGTGTGTGGTTACCATGCAGGTGTGTGTTTACCATGCAAATGTGTGGTTACCATGTAGGTGTGTAGTTAACATGCAGATGTGTGGTTACCATGCAGGTGTGTGTTTACCATGCAAATGTGTGTAGTTACCATGCAGGTGTGTGGTTACCATGGAGGTGTGTGGTCACCATGCAAATGTGTAGTTACCATGTAAGTGTGTGGTTACCATGCAGGTGTGTAGTTAACATGCAAATGTGCAGTTACGTTGGAGGTGTGGTTAAAATACAGATGTGCAGTTACCATGCCGGTGTGTGTTTACCATGCAAATGTGTGGTTACCATGCAGGTGTGTAGTTACCATGCAGGTGTGTGGTCACCGTGCAAATGTGTAGTTACCATGTAAGTGTGTGGTTACCATGCAGGTGTGTAGTTAACATGCAGATGTGTAGTTACCATGCAAATGTGTGGTTACCATGCAGGTGTGTAGTTAACATGCAAATGTGTGGTTACCATGCAGGTGTGTAGTTAACATGCAGATGTGTGGTTACCATGCAAATGTGCTGTTACCTTGGAGGTGTGGTTAAAATACAGATGTGCAGTTACCATGCAGGTGTGTGGTTAACATGCAGATGTGTGGTTATCATGCAAGTGTGTGGTTACCACACAGATGTGTGGTTGTCATGAAGGTGTGTAGTTAGTTACCATACAGGTGTGTGGTTATGATGGAGTTTTGTGGTTAACATGCAGGTGTATGGTTACCATGAAGGTGTGTTGTTACCATACAGATGTGTGTTTACGATGGAGGTGTGTGGTTGCCATGGAGGTGTGTAATTATCATGCAAGTGTGTAGTTACCATGCACGTGTTTGGTTACAATGCAGGTGTGTGGTTACCATGTAAATGTGTGCATGGTTACCATGAAGGTGTATAGTTACCATGCATGTGTGTGGTTACCATACAGATGTTTGGTTACCATGCAAGTGTGTGGTTACCATATAGATGTGTGGTTACAATGGAGGTGTGTGGTTGCCATTGAGGTATGTAATTATCATGCAAGTGTGTAGTTACCATACAGGTGTGTGGTTACCATGAAGGTGTGCTGTTACCATACAGATGTGTGGTTACCATGAAGGTGTGCTGTTACCATACAGATATGTGGTTACCATATAAATGGTTACCATAGAGGTGTGTTGTTACAATGGAGGTGTGTGGTTACGACGGAGGTGTGGTGACCAGGGTGACCACAATGCACCACTGGCAACAGCTTTAATATGTCTTTAAGTTTTGGTTCTTTTTATCTTCTTACACTTTTTTTTCACAAGTAATTAGTAATAGATTAGAATGTAGACATTTTTTCTTAGCTTATATTATTTAAGAACATATGTTGGAATATTAGACAGCTGCTGTATTAGCACCCTTCAAATTCTTTAGAACCATTTTTTCTCTTTTTAAATCACTGAATCTTTTTCACAAGCATATACCGTAGTACACACAGGAAGTTTTTTGACAACACTCCATGTTTTAAAGCTAATTTGTATAAATTAAGATACAGACAGCAAATGAGGAGGTTAGATGCAAATATATTTTACATTTATATGGATTAATTGCATTTTTGAAGAAATAAATGGATAAAAAACTATTCTACATTTCAATTTTGTTTTTCTTTCCTGCTGCTCCTTTCCTCAGGCGTTGCCACAGTGAACAAACTCACACAAAGACTTGGCAAGTGTTTTCATGCCAGATGCCCTTCCTGATGCAATCATAGGCCGCCAAGCTACTACATCCTTCTGTGTGGAGCAGAGAGCTGCCATCTAGGGCACCCAGCAGAGTAGATGTTGGGGGTTAAGGGTCTTGCCTAGAGTAGGGCAAATGAGGGTGGAGGCAGGTGTGGGTACTTCACCTTTCAATTCACATTTTGATGTTGTTGGTCTGGGGAATCGAAATGACATTTAAATCACAGGCTCGCCTCCTCTAACCCCTGTAGCTCTTTTTTTATTTTGGTGATAGTTTTAAATTGCCCTTAAAATGTAAACCACAACACATTTTTAACCTTAGTGACATGTTCTTGTGCTACATAATTTACTTTTAATAATAATTTAGACCCATTTCTATATAAATTCATGCAGTTTATTTGATTTAAAACAAGTTTATCATTGTAGTTTAAAAATATCCCCTTTAATTTTGGTCAAAGATTAGACCTCTGCAATATATATTTGGAGAAAAAAGCTTCTGCAGCTACAGTGACATAATAATAGTGGGAAAACGTGGGAATTTTTGCACGGTGCCACACAAGGACAAAAGAAAGCAAGGTGGGGAGAGGAGGGCCTGAAGGCTACAACCAGTAACTGTTTGAGGCCAACTTGTTTCTGCTGCAGTCTATTTGACAAAAAGCAGTCTGTTTGTGAACATGACTGTCTGCAACAGTGGAAGAACCAAACGCTTTGTCGACAAACCCCCCAGAGATCAATAAGACTGCCTGTGGGAAAGGATGCTGGTTCTTCTGAAGAATTTACAGTGAAGGGTGAAAACGAGCTCTTTCAGACACAATTACACTCCAAACTATTTATCAGCGAGCCAACACTGACGTCAGAAGCAGATCACAGGTTGCAGATCTGGACGGTTTCATGCTCTGGGAAAGGAACAATTCTCAAAAATAAACCGACGTCTTGCTTTGTGGCAGGAAAACCGGAAAATAACACTTTCAAAGTTGATCCTAAAATCAAGCCTTGGCTTGAATCAGCCCTTTTTTCTGGTCTGCTGTAAAACTACTGAAATATCTGAGAGATTATCTTCTTTTTAAATACTGTACTTCTATACATAGTTACATTAAAAAAAAAGAAAGAAATGCTTGAGAAAAGGCCTCAGAGACACACAAAACAAGTAGCATGCAGTTTTATCAAGATAAAATCATAAAAACTGACCTTAAAACGAACCCAAAAAAATTTAATAGCACACATCTTACCTGGTTTTTGATAAACAAAGCTGTCCAAGTTTCCTTCATGCAGCATGAGCTCTTCTTCCACTATCAGCTGCACGAGAAAAGTTGTGTGCGTTTTCTCCTTGGTAGGTGTTCTCCCCCCATTCTCATGACCCTGCATCACTTGGGCAGAAGAGAGCAGATCATTTGAGGAGGAGGAGATGAAGGAAAGGACAAGGCGGAGACGTGCGAGTGAAGTCCATTACGGCGCTGTGTGCGTGATTAAGTGGCGTCGCTGCAGAGGAAGAGCAGAAGGCCCCGAGTTTCCTGAGCTGGATGTGGGGGGGCTTAGCGCTCTAAATCCATCGCCTTCCCAGGCTCTGTCTTTTTGAGGAGCAAATAGAGACACTTGTTTCTTCAAAGTTAAGAGTTATGGTGCACACGTTTTCGAACACCTGAGGAAATGTGGATTATGAAATGAAACAGACTTGAACGTTGGAAAGCATTTCTCGTCCATCGGCTCTTTTAATTTGTCGATCCCAAGCCGGCTCCTCGAAAAGCTTTCAGCACCTTCTCAACAATGTGTTTATGACCAAGAGGCAAAGGAAGAGGACTTGGGTAATTGCGGAAATACTTAACGTGATTCAACCAAGATATTGTACTTAAAAACAGTTTGAGGCTCTCTTCATTGGACCATGCCACTAATTTAGACTTAATTGAGCAACGGCTGTAAAGCTAAAAATAAATAGAATCAACAGCCCAACATCACAACATGGAGCTAAAAAGTCGTGAGACCGGCTCCTCAGACTTAAAGGCGCTTAAAAGAAAAACAATGGTTAAAATAGGAGCAGGACTTTTATTGTAGCTACAAACAAAACATAGATACATCCACATAAAAGTGTCTGAAACGAGGCAACAAATTCAGTGTTTCCCTGCTCACAGAGACAATCTCGCCTCAGTGCCAGAGTACAGATCCCAGAGATATACAGAGGCAATGTGGGTGTTTTTATGAGTACGAGGGTGTCAGCATGGCAGAAAAATAGCAGCAGAGTACACTGTGTTCAGACCGAGTTAAAAAGCTACGATCAACTGACCAACAAAGAACAAGTGTGTTTAAATAAAATGTAAAGACATTAAAAAAAACTATTTTAATACCTGTGTGTCTAAAAGAGAGAACAGCTAAGTTGTAAAGTATAGCAACCAATTCCACCACACAAATATGCTAAAAACAAAATATTTTATGTATGGTGAAACAATTAATTCAAATACCGTATTTTTCGGACTATAAAGCACATTAAGCGAAACAAAGACATGTCAAATTTTAATCAGCTCATTTACAATAACTCATTGTTGTTCAGTTGTACCACATAAAATTGGTTCGAGGTCAATAAGCACAACCAGAATTAATACATAAGGTGCACCGGATTGTAAGGCTCACTGCCACTTTTTGAGAAAATTAAAGGATTTTAAGTGTGCTTTATAGTCTGAAAAATACGGTAGTGTACACTGGCTGTAATAATAACTTTCTAAAAGCAGACTGAGGTTAATGTGAAACAGCCAAACACTCTTAAGATCTAACTTTTTTGGTTAACCCAATAAACAAAACTTGTCAAGATAAAAGGTGCGCAGATCAGCTGCAATGAAAATTGATGAAAAAAAGACAAACACAGGAAGATAACAGGAACATACAGCTGCTGGTGCATCTGTACCAAAATGTTTTTTTTTATGAAGACAAAATCAAATTTCATCAGGCTTTGCAAAATGACAAGCCTTTAAATGTTGACCCTTTTCATAAGCAAAAAAAAAAAAAAATTCCAAACCCTAAAATGCAACTTCAGCTAATATCCTTCCCTTATGCAAAAATCAAAGCATTCCACAAAACAGTAAAACTAATTAAAAACAAGTCAAGAAACAATCTTCAGTATAGTGTGTAATTTTATTGTTAGACCTGATTATGAGCAAACAGCTCACTTGGTAATTATATTAATGTTTAAGTAAAACTAGCCAAATGGACTACGGTATATGTAAATCTATTCTACATTAAACTGGTCCTAAACATGTAAAAACATGTGATCTCTGCCACTACAACCCCTGCACAAACGATGGAATCACCCCTCTTGGAAGATGTTCTGTTTATATACTGTATGGCACAAAAGTCCAACCTATTACTAATGAGAAAACATTTCAAAAAGCAATAAATATAATTGTTATAGTCAGTCATAACTGCCTTTCCCCCCCTTTTTTTTAAGAACAAGAGAAAAAATAAAATAATCACACAACTGTGAAGGAGAAATTGTGGAATCATGAGGAAAAACATTGTGCACCAGTATTGTTGTGCCACTTCTGCCTTGTATCGCTTGAGTTTTCTGAGGTATGGACCCAATTCATGACAAACTCCATAACAAATGAAATCAAAAAAATGTTCAATACAAAAACAACTGGACTTTATTTGTAACAGAAGACGTTTCGCTCTTCATCCAAAGAGCTTTCTCAATATGATTGAATATGATTGTTTTTGTATTGAACGTTTTTTGATTTCATCATGTCCTGGATGACTGAGAATCTTCACCTCCATAACAAATGCTGTTCCTAGATCAGATCTGCACGTTAAGAGTCTTGCCATTGATCATTTTCCTCTAGATTTTCAACTGGACTGAGATCTGTACCGACTAACATTAAAGTACTTTTCTTGAAGCGTTCACGTACTTTGCTCTGTAGCAAGATGTCATCTTGAAAAATTAAGTCGTCATCATCATCATCAAACATCCTTTCAACTCATGAAATAAGTGTACAAAGTTTTAATGTAGACTTTGGCATTTATTGAAGATGTAACGACTGCTGTCTTCCCTCATATCTTTACCTGACATGCAGGTTTACATCATTAATGACTAGAGATTTACACATCTTTAGTTATTGTCATAATTAATATTTGCTTGGGTGTTAATGAAAGTTTTTGTTTGATGCTCCTGGGTACATCCCATTCCCTTTAGGTGATTTCTTACAGTTCAATCAGACATTGACTCTGGTTTCTGCCCACTAGTTTTATTGTGCATTCCCTTGTTTGTACGTGGTCCAGCTTCTAGACACAGCTGACTGAGAACAATGAACACCTTCTGCAACATTCATGATTTTTCTTGAAACCGCCCCCCCCCCTTGTTTCATATGACATTTCTCCTTTTGCAGCCATTGTTAATGTCAATCCTCTTTGTGCAACAGCTCTCCAAGGCTTTTTAAACTGAACACTAAATACATTGGATCTGATGCAGGTTTGTTTTAGAACTGTAAATTACAGTGAGCCCATATTTTCTTCCCTATGCTTTATTTAAAAAAAGCAATTGTGACTGACCTTAACAATTGTATTTATTCCTTTATTACTATTTTATACAAAAATGAACAATTAAAAGAGCATCCTTCAAGAGTGGTGATTCCATAATTTTTGCCAGAGGTCATATTGGGTTTGCCACAAACTGGGCACCAACTTGAAAATCATTTCTTCTTTTTTCACTACAAGCATTAAAAAAATAAAGAAAAATACATCTGATCTATTGTAGAAACATCTATCGTAAACACGGTTTTAAAGAAGAAAAAGTTATTTTAAAGTTGCTTTAAAACGAACTTGTGTGTGAGTGTTTGTTGGAGTCTAACAGAGACGCAAAGCAGCACAGAGGAGAGGAGCGTGAATTCACCATACATGGAGCGGAAACCAGCGCAGGTTAAACTGAGTCATCGACATGTGCTCTCTCCCTCTCTCTCTCTCCCTCACACACACATACACACACACATTCACAAACAGTAATATCAGGACGAGGACACACATGTTCATATTCACAGCTAATATTTCACACATACTTTTGTAAACCCCTGCTCACCAGAAAAACACATTCAAGCGTCCATAAATAAACCACCTAAAGAAGTGTAAAATTTAAATAGATGATGTGTTTTCACATCTGGCCGTTCTTGGCTAAAGCCTTTTGGAAAACAATTCAAACTTATCTTGATGAGCGCTGGTTTAGAAAAACATCAGTGCTGCACTGTTTAATTGAAAATAAGCTGAGGTCACACCGTGGGCATTAAAAAGTGATTTAAGACACTTTAGGCATCACTAAATCCCAACTTTAGTGCCTAATTTCATATGTGGGTATGAAGTGAAAGCAGAGTCTCCGCACACCAATTTAGATTCAAAACATTTTAGATCCACGTTGGAGGTGTTAGGCTCGTCGGTGCAGTCCAGGTTACCTGCAAACACGTGTGCAGAAATTCATGTCTGACTGTAGCTTTTTAATCTGGTCCTGTATGTTTCAACGTCTGAAGAGTTTCACAGCTCTGAAGGCTGCAGCGTTCCATCGAATAAGTTCAGCAAAGCCACTTCCAGTAATCCTCTTCTTCCAAAAGATCTGTAAACACCTAAAACAAACAGAACATGTAAACCTTGTCAAAAGTCAGTTTGTGTCATTTCCACATGTAAATGCTGGCAGAAAGGATCAACTGAAAGAAACAACATGATACATCATCGCTGTGGTGCAGAAGGAATTTACGGTGCATAACCTGTTCAGATGATCACATTCAAAAGTAAATACCTACTTTTTTTTTCTTTTTTTTTACATTTAGGCTTCTGTGCATCTTGTTACTTAATTTTGAAAATGTCTTAATAGCAGTGTGAATGCTCAATAATCCAGGTAGAATAATCTAAAAAAAATTAAGTCAGGTCCTCTGGACTGAAGTCTTTTGGAAAGACGAAACGTTTCTACAATTTTAATTTTAATTTTATTTTTTAACTCATCCAGAGGACCTGACTTAACGTTTTCAGATCCCCCAAAAATATTTCATGTTATTTTGTGCTTTGTAAATAAAATGATAAGCAGTTCAAATTCACATAGAGCCTTTTTAACCTCACTCAGTTTCTACAAAGTACTTTATGTTTCTCATTCAACCACTCATACACTTCTATTATATATTTTACGTTCTGTATAAACTGCACTTTTATACTCTCATACACCATTAGGTACTGTGTGTGTGTGGCATTGAGGAGGGGGTTTAATGTCTTGCCCAAGGACACTGTGGCACACTGCATTCATTAGGGATTAAACCTCTGATCCTTCAACTAGAAGACAACCTCCAGTGACTAGATTTATTTGAACTGGGGGAGTTGAGGGAAAAAACTACTAAAGTATGTACCTTCTCATTACTACTCAACAGGATTTTTGATGACCTCAGTGAACAAAAGCTTCACTTTAAATATAATTTTCTTAGGATAAGAGATTGAAAATAATGATAATGTACCTGATGCAACCTGTTGCTGTGCTTTAATCTGTCTCCTCGTCCTCTTTGTCTTTCTGAGACACAGGTACGACTGTTGTCCCTAACAAGCCTCTTCTCACAATGTAGGGGCAGGAGGGACCACTGGGGATGTCAGCAAAACCTGAAAGACAAAAGCAGGAATGCAGATAAAACATATGCAAATTAATTATTGTCAAGTAGTTAAAAGAGGGAGTGCGACAGAACAAAAATAAAAATCTCTGAGGCAAAAAAAGAGAAAACACACCAAAAGCTTATTTTTGTACTTTGCACAATTTAAGTAATACATTTTAAGATTTATAAACTGCATCGTGAACAGTTTAGTAGAACGTGATGCTTCAGATCCTAAAAAAAAAAAAAAAAAAAAACTTAACTATTTGGCCTGATTAAAATAAGTTCACCCATCAAACTATTTTGTTTTAAACACAATGAACAGATATTCTGAAGGTGAGAGTAAAATGTTTGTCAACTTGAGCTCAAGTTACTTCAAAAATAACATTTCTTATTTTCCTTCAGCCCTGCAAAATTACGGTATGTATTTTTGGCCACTTGGGGGCAGTAAACATTTACGGTACTAACAGTTGCCTTTTTATTTAGATGGATATAACTGGGACCCTGTGTACACAATCTCGTTCCACCACATGCACCACATATGATGTGAATGACAATAAATAAACCTTGACCTTAACCTTGATTTATAGCAAACTGGTCACTAGTCTCTTATTTACACATATTAAAACTCTGAGAAAACATAGGCACTAATAAAAAGTCCTGTTTGTGTCCAAAGTAAACTCACATCTTTTTACTGTTTTTGGACTCTATTGACTCCAGTACAAACTTTGTTCTGTGTTGTCTGTCCACAAAGTCATATTTAGAGCTTTATAGCTCAAATCTGCAAGTTGATTCACTTCACACAAACCACAAATCTGATATAATTTAAAATGCTTCACTCCACAAAGTACGGTCACATTCAACGGTACCTTTCATGACGACTTCAGGCAGGCCGTACGGCTCATACTCTGTGTCATCGAAGGCAGCCGAGAGCTGGGTCCGGTTGCGAAGTATTCTTTCAGCAAGCCGAGCCGGGTCAGCTGGAATGGGGAAAGAACCTGAAAGTAACATTTTGTCGCCTGACTCAGGCTTCTCTAACAAGACAGGAGGAGAATCCACTGAGTCTTTGTCGTCTTCTAAATCCTCCCCAGTCTGTGTGCTTGCACACGTTTTGAAGGCACCATAAGAGCAGAAACTTTCGTCAGTTTGGCAGCTGGCACTTTTAATTTCTGTCTTGACGTTTTTATTTGCAGTCTTAAAGGTTGTGTTTATTTCACCGTTTCCTTCAAAAGAGTCTGGTTTGGTCTCAGGAGCTTCAGAGAAACACTCCACGACTTTGGTTGGATTTGTCAAGGAGACCCCGTGGGGATCTTTGGCAGTGCCGAGTTCAGTCATTTTCTGTGACGACGTTTGAACGAGGTCTTTCCTCACTTTGTTTTGTTCTGGACAAGCATCCGCCCGCTGTAAATTAATCTCCACGTTTTCTTTTTCAGATTCCTGTATAAACAACAAAACGGTAAATAAAGATGTTATTGGTGCACAAGTTCCATGCAAGAAAAAGTAGCTAGAATGCAGAAATGCTAAAATAAAAACTAACTATTCACCTTTTAACCGTGTAACTTAGAAGTAAATGTATAAAAAGGATCAGCTCTGTATAAACATGAGTGAACTACTATTGTAAAATGATCTTTGGTTTGAAGAGTTGAACTCTGAATGACCCACTGGGCACTGGGTCAAGCCTTTATAGAACACTTAACTTGTTTTCTTAACAATTTTAAAATAATCCCCCCCCCCCCCCCTATAATTTCAACCAAATAGCACAGTTCCTTAAAAGCAGCACTAAATTATTATTAGTAGTAAAATATGTTTAAATTACAGAGTTGCAAGAAAAACAAGAACTCAGTTCTCATTTATTTTAAATGTACTGATTCTTATCCAATAATTCTCAGTTGGGTCATCAGGACAGTTTCTTTTTTATAGGAACGTTTCACCTTCCATCCAGAGGGCTTCATCAGTCAGAGGAGTTCCAGCGAACTGTTTCCCCACTAAGCAGTAAACACCTTAAGTGGACTTACCAGTTTACTGCTTGGTGGGGAAACAGTTC
>JARVGV010001030.1:14893822-14915341 GCA_031762435.1 Hypsolebias longignatus | reverse complement strand
TATGTTTTTGCCCCATATATATAACCCAATTTTTGGCTGAGATCTGACGATTTCATTCATTCTGACATGGAAAATATTAAACACTACCATTTCCAGCTGCTAGAGGGCCCTGGAGCATCATGGCAAGCCAAACGTCTCATTAATAGGTTAAAGTGGCTATTAATGAGACACTTGGCTTGCCATATAATGCCACCTTTGTTTTGCTCTGGAAATCCTGTAGCAAACGTCAAATCAGCTGCATTTTGGTGCGCCGCCCAGGCGAAATGCAACTGATCTAACCATTAAAGTCACTTTGTTAAGGAAAAGTTCAACTGAAACACACCTTTACTATAATTTCAAGCAAACAAATAATTTTTTTAAGGTGGCTATCTTGTTAAATTTTGAAGAAATGCAAAGCGAGTCGTCCCACTGCGTGCCCCCTCAGCTGTGAATCGGCGTTTGAAATGCAGCTGATTTGACCGTCGAAGTGCATTTATAAGGAAAAGTTCCACCTGCTGTAAATTTGAGCAAACAAATAATTGTTTTTAAGAGTTAAACTTGTTAAATTCTTATTAAAGTGCTCCTGTGCACGCTCCCGCGGCTGCCATTTAGCAGCCAATCGATTTTTGGCACACTGGTCCACATTTCTGGGTTGTCAGCAGTGATGCGTAACAAACGCGACACGTCAGTGGTGACGCATATTAGACGCAACTTAGCAAAGCGACTGATTTATGTTTTTTTCCCCCCATTTTATTAGACATACTGTATTTGGACTAAAGTGACTTATACGGTAGTGCGATGTGTACGGCGGCAAGTATGGCAATCAAAATATTAATTAATTTTTTTCATTTAGCCTTTATTTATTTACCTTTATTATTTACTGGGGCTTGAATCTGCGATCTTCCGATCACAGGCCCACCGTCTCTAACCACTGTGCCACCACTCCTTAACCATGGTTGCATTTTATAATTTTGTAACTTTATTCACGTTTTTCACCATTTCAATCATAAAAAGTGACATTTTAGTAACGTTCTTGCGAGAAAGAACTGGCGATGTCAAATGCACAGTAGACGAAAATCGACAAGGATCCGAGATTTAAAAACATTTATGTATTGTTATTCTTAAAATTTGGAACAAAACACTGCAGGTTTAGAGCCCTCAACTGTGAAAATTAAAAAGTATAAGTAGCTAGCTATAATCAAAGCAGTCAGAAAAATATAAAATAATAGATAAACCGTGTAAACCAAGTCAAAACCAATCACAAATTACAACAAAAGGCAGCACAGCAAAGGCAGTATATTAAAGCGCGTCATGACGGGTTTCATCATTCACAGCTGTTTTTAAACAGTTCATCAGTCTGACTCCATCTGGAAAAGGAAACTATTTTTATTATTTATTTAATCTGGACTCTAATTTCTCATCTTTTAAGATCTGGATGATTATTAGGTACCCAAATGTTTGGAACATGTCTTTTATTGACTGCAATGAAGCGGAAAACAAAACAACTGCTTTGTGTCATCCAACACATAAATGTACGTGTCAATCTAAAAGTATTTTGACAAAGCTGTTCGTATCATTCTCACAGAACTGCTAAGGCGCCAACACATTTTTTCCCTATTTTCTTCAAACCGCAGATATTTGCAAAAAACATTTAACCAAACGAAGCACTCAGACCTCATTACACAATGAGGAGAACATGCAAAGTTATGAAACACTGTGTTTTAAGCCAAATGAAGAAGGTTATTATGGTGCATCAGCCCTACTAACGGTTTGTGACAATGGAGAAACCAAGCAGCAAAGAAAACAGTCTCACGTACAGTTTGGGAGAAACTTGGACCAGCTGATTGTAATAAGAAATAAAAACTGACTTTAATAAACTTCACAACAAGAGTTATGTGCATTTTTTTTCACCTCCACTACTATAGACTATGTTTTGTAGAAAGACAACAGGTTAAATGTGAGTGAGGGTGTAAAAAAAATGTAATGGTTTAGTTTAGTTCTTTATAAAAATGTGGCAAAAACGTCACCACATTTTATAAATTTCCATGAACAACTTTGTGAGAAAGGTTGTTTGCTGCCATTTCTACTGGAGAGAATAAAATCCTACAATGAAATCTGGTTTTCTCTTTGTTTTACAAGAGCAGAGATGCCTATAAACCGACCATAGTATTTTTCTCACAACATTCAACACTTTTGGGTTTACAACATAAAACGCATCATTAATAATACAGTTATAGACCTTGAAGGTGAGTAAATAGCTTTAGAGGATCATATTTTCTTTGGCTGTAGTTAAAACCACTCACTACTGTTTTGTAACTTGAGTGGGGGGGTGACCCCTCTCTCCACGCACAGTTCAGAGGTAGTGATACCATGACTGCCCTGTATTATAGTGGCCAGACTTTAGCTTTCCACTTCACGACAGCACAAACAAGCAGCTTCACTCACTTGCTATTCCGGAGACATTTTCAAAACCTGCACTGAGCGTTTAGGCACCACAACGTGACTCATTGAAGCACTTAAGAGCGAAAAATAAAACAGCTCTCAGAGGAGTTTTTATGGTACCGTAACAATAAATTTACTGCCTAATGCCTTCATGCCCAAGTGTGACTAGTAGCAAGATATTTCATGAACCACTGAACAACTTTTGATGACGCTTGTAGAAAATAATCACTGTATGTGCAACTGATAAATGTTTGGAGTCCACTTTATATGAGACAGTGGCCACAGCCAGCTGAACTTAAACGCACAAAAAAGGGTATAACAGTCAGTTTTACAGATATTAAGCTTTTAGAGCTAACTACCGTATTTTTCAGACTTTAAGGCGCAATATCAGTGAACGGGTCTGCTTTCATGCATAAGGCGCATTAAGTGAAACAAAACAGTCACATGAGTCAAACTTTATTCAACTCATTCACAATAACTCTTAACATTGTTCAGTTGTACCCAGGGGAGGAAGTAACAAATTACAAATACTCACATTACTGTAATTAAGTAGATTTTGGGGGGTACTTGTACTTTTATGAGTATTTCTTTCAAGTGTGTAATTTTACTCATACTTAAGTACAATTTAGACCATGTAATCCACTTTGCTACTTTTAAAATCAGAAGTTGCTATACTGAGTATGGCCTCAGTTTGAATAAATACCGGTATTCAAACCGTTCATCTTTGTAGCCAATAAGGCTCTCAAATCGCGAACGCACCAATTACCTATGACGTAAGCAAAGGACAACTCGGTAAAGAGTTATTTATGGACGGAAGATGTGGAGAAAAAGCCAAAATGGAGACAGAGGACAACACTGTCAACAGAGAAAAGAACGAGGTAAAGGCTGAGGACGAGTGCCTGTGGCCGTACCTGGTGGAATTTTTCATGCACAGAGGGAGAAAAAGAGACAGTGTCCAGATGCAAACTGTATTTGATCCCTACTGTGATAGCAGCTTACACGACTTCAGCATCTAATCTCAAAAACATGTGGTATACAAGGTTTTACACCTGTATGATATTGCTTTTTAATTGTTTGTATGTGTGGGTTATTAGTTTGGCTAAGTATGCAAAGATCTTAGATACTGTCACTGCCATGGGTTTGCCTGGTACTAAAATAAGACGGAGCTTCTGAGCATCTAAGAAATGTTCTTTGAATGTAGCTGTTATATACAGTAAATCCAAGTGAATGACTTATATTAAAACAATAAAACTTCAATTGGTTAAAAGTAATTAATACTCTGAGAAGTTTTTGAAAAGAGTACTTTGTACTTTTACTTAAGTATTTTTTATAACACCAGTATGTTTACTTGTAAATGAGTGCAATTTAAGCAGTGTAACAGAACTTGTACTTGAGTACAAATTTTCAGTACTCTTTCCACCGCTGGTTGTACCATATAAAATCGGTTCGAGGTCAGTAAGTACAACCAGGATTAATACATAAGGCGCACCGGATTATAAGGCTCACCCTTGATTTTTCATAAAATTAAAGGATTTTAAGTGCGTCTTATAGTCTGAAAAATACGGTACATATTCGGAGATATTAAATCACTTAAATTTTCTCTTTGCTATTTTGCCATCTACTAAATGCAAAAAGTCATGTGTCTGTTAAAATATTGCATGGACTGCTAGACGAGTAAACTTTGAGGAAAAAAATATTTGATGTCCTTTAACTGTTCCTAAAAACTTGGAACAAATGCACCTTGAGATGGTTGCCACAGCCACCTGACGTTAGAAAACCCCAAAATATCCATAAAAAAAACACTTTTGTTGAGACTGTGCTAAAGTTTTATGTAATTGTAGCTGAGAGTCATTCACATTTACTCCAAAAGCTACTCATTATGAAAAATTTTCAAAAATTTAATTGATTCTTGACTGAACGTCAACTGTTTCTCAGAATTTGTACAAAATATCTGTATGCACTTATTTTACCAACAAAGTCTAAATACAGAAAGCAGTGGTTCCCAACCCTGGTCCTTGAGGAACACCATCTTGCATGTTTTAGTTGTTTCCCTGCTCCAACACCTGATTCAGTGATTTAATTACAGCCACCTGACATTAGAAAACCCCAAAATAGCCACAAAAACACTTTTGTTGAGACTGTGCTAAAATTTGATGTAGTTGTAGCTGAGAGTCATTTATATTTACTCCAAAATCTACTCATTATGCAAAATTTTCACTTAAAATTTCAACATTAATTGTTTGAGCCAACCTTGACTAATTGATAGCTAAATATCTAATAATAATAATAATAATAATAATAATAATAATAATAATAATAATAATAATAATAATAATCTGGATGGATTTAATGAAATTTTCAAGAAATAATTATTGGATGTAAAGCTACAACTCTAACTTTTGGAGTCAATTCAATTTAAGACTGTTATTACAAGCAACGGACCTTAGAAAACACAGACATGGCTATAATTCAGTCAGTTTTATAGATATTGAGGTAAAATCTGGTGTGGTTGTAGCTGAGAGTCATTCACAACCCGTACTCAGAGCGTAACAACTTTCATAAATGCATGAAATCGCTACAACAGCCACAACGCCATCATTTCTCAACATGAGATGATTTTTATCTAAAACTCTGTGACACGGTTCTGTTTCTATTTTCTTGCACCTCTGTTTTTCCGTGCCATCATCCACAACTGATCCTTGTTCTAATCACCTGAGGTGCTCTTCTCTGTCTCATCAATGTCAGTATTTAGACTGTGTTTTCGCTCCTTTGGTATCCGGGCTTTAAGTTTTGCTGCCCCGTCAGCATTTTGGTTTTGTTGAATAAATCATTATTTTCACCAAGGAGTTCTCCTGTGTGTGGGTTTGAACCAAAACTGCAGATCATGACACTCTGGCATGAAAGGCGGCATGTGAAATGTACTTCTTCAGGGCATTTACATGACTATCGTGGCAATATAAGCTTGTTCTGGTCTATATGTTCAAGCTCTAACTTCTGTTCTACTCGTATCGTCTGTATTAAAGTTATCCCGTTAAACTGACGGTGTTAACCTGACATTATAAACAGCTGCAGCTGCTGTTGGGTTTTGGAGCTCTAATTCACTATTATGGATGCGTGACTGTGCTCTGCCTGTTTGTGAGAGAGCACATGGCCGGGGAGATAAAATCATCACTATGGTGACAACAGGATGCGGGCTGTCCCAGGGGGAGGCTGGCAGAGAGACACACAGATGCTAACTCCCTCTTACACGCACACACATAAAAACATCCATCGACAAAATGCTTAAAAAGTTTGCACAAAGGCAAATATAACGTTAAGATGTCAGTAAACTGCATAGAAAACTTCAAGATACATGACCTTTAAGCAAAATGTATCTTGAAAAAAAAATGCGCATGCATACATTGGAATCCATGTATTTATGTCCACGTCCAAACAGGAAACAGGGGGGACATAAACGTTAAAGAGGCAATTATGTGATTATCTGGCAGAACATGGCAGTTTGAGGTAAACAAACACATAAAGCAGAAGCAAAAGAAAGTTTCCTTCTCAGAAAATTCAGCCGTCACTCACAGGTTTCTACACGCAGAAGAGGAAGGTTCCTGTACTTTAAGCATCACAAGTCTAACCTGCAGGCAGAAGAGATTAATAAGCAACGACATATTCCGTGGTGTTTTTGTCTGCTGGCAACAGATCTGCAGCTTTAAAACCCTGCTGACCTTGAGATAAGTAAACCTTAACAGAGGAGTTGCATAATAGTGAGTTATCCTGGTGAGCCAGTGCTTTCAGAAACATAATTTATAACCCAGTGCTGCTGGACCAGTACCACCTCTGCACCAACATGTCTACTGCTGAAAGAGCAAAGGGTCATAATGATTTTATTCACGCCTATTTGTGTTTGTTTGTCTTTTGTGTTAGCCAAACTCATTGTACCTGATGGACCAGTGGGCGGATTTTAACGAACACAGCAAGCTAACCTCAGAAGACACCGAACAAGCTAAAAGTCAGCCAATTTTACAGACGCTGAGCTTAAATTTGACGTGGTAGTAGCTGAGCATCATTTGCAATACATACTCAAGAGGTAATACATCGTTTGATCCAAACAGCTATGAATAAATTAACTTCTGCCATGAAAAGCGGCGGCGAGTGATATGCATTGTTTTCAGGAATATGAGATATGATCTGTTTGTTGTGTTCAGGTGCTTCACAATAAAAACTGAGCAGTTTTTTCCACTGCAGATAATGTTACAGATTTACTAGAAGTCACACAAAGGTTCACACAGATGATGAGAAACTCTGTCCCATGAGCTGCATGACCCCAGTTTTATTGATCTGCAAGCCTGGATGTTACTGCAGCACAGTGACAAAAACCACGAGGACGGAGATGCACAGCAGTAAAGATGGAGGTAAAAATGTGCTTTTAAAGCTAAAATATAGCTGGTTAATAATTGAAACTAAATCATCTTAGCAAGAAAGAGCAGCACTGACAAAAATATGGGACAAAATAAAACAAATTAACCCAAATGCCAGGAGTGAAACTGTGCCAGCTTTCAGCTCAAATCCAGCTTTTTATCGTCCTGATGTCAGTAAATGCACCATCAAAATGGCACTTCTGCATGTCAGATTCAAGGATGTCTCCGGCTTTGACAAACAGGCAGAATCAATGTTCAGATATTGAACCTGTTAACTATTAAAAATGCAGTCGACAGGGACATACACAGTGCATTTTTATGAATAAATCTGTTTTGAAGACATAATTAGAGGTTCTGGAAATTGAGGGTCATGAAATAACAAGTGAGGGGGGTCTTAAGATGATTTCCATACATAAAATAAATAAATAAAACATTCTAATAGCATGTCCTTTTCTCATATTTTTTACAAAATATCAACAACAGCAGTCGTAAAGTGATAACTAGGCAGTTTGTGCTGTCGCCATATTCTTGGTTTTTGGCTTATAGGAAATGCTCACACCAGCGATGGTCTCTCCTGCAGTTAAATTATGGGTCAGAACCTGAAAGGTTTGTGCATCACTTTCTAATGTTATCACAATCATTTGTTACTTTTGCTGGTTAAAATGTGATTCAGGCAGACAAAAGCACATTTATTCTTCTGTATTTGATGGAAAATGTGCTCATAATTTTAGAACTTACATTAAAACAAATCTTTGAATTTGTTCCAGTGTGCAGGTGAGTTATTTCTGGCTTCAAGTAGCTGAAAAGTCAGAAGAGTTTTAAACTCAAATGAGATGTTTAAGCTACTTTGGATTAATCTAAAACAGCTGGTTTCATGAGTAAGGCCGTTTCATTAAAAAGAATCAGCAGCAGAATTATGAGCATGACATCAGAGATGAGATCATTGTTAGAAAATAGATAAATAAAAAAAGTGGGACATCAGATCACACTGAGAGTTCAGCCATAACACAGAGACACAGAAAGCGAAAATGTAAGGTTACCTTGTAGTTGGTGTCAGCTGGAGCTGTTCTTTTAATCTGCTTACAGATAAAAGCAAAAGAGTTAAAGGTGTGATGAGGTCATTGAACAGCAGGTTTACCATGCATTTACAGGAAGTTTTGTTTCTCATACCTGCACTCGCACTGGCTGTGCTCGACAAAGGTCAGCTCAATGAGCTCATGTTTCATGAAGGACGTTCTCATCAGCTGCAAAATTAATAAAAAATTAAAATTGTGTTTTTCTGCCAAAATGCAGTGTGAATGTTGAGTGCTGAACGACTGCTTAAAGAAAAAGGTGAAACTGAATTGTTCAAGCTAAACAAGCAGAAGAGAGGCTAAGTTGAACAGAAAAAATGCTAACATGAGCAGAGCATGAGCTCATAGCATGAAAATTAAGCAAAAGCTAAAAGCAGAAGTGAAACTAGAAGCTGAAGAACAGTAGCTAAAAGCTAGAAAAACTGTAATACAGTACAGTTTTCTTTGAAATCTGCTTCAGCAACATTGCTTTATTCTCTTCTTAGGCTACTTTTAGCTGCTTACTTTTACTTTTAGTTAACTATTTTGAAAAGGATAAAAGTGACAAAAACTAAAAGTCCTTATTGTCAAAAAAAAGCTGGACATTTAGAATGGTTAAAGAACAGCACAAAGTATGTGGAAGTAATGTGATGGCTATACACTGTATAATGAATAAAGTAAAAGAAATGCAAGATGAAGCTGAATTAAGTGCAGCTTGAGTTCAGTAGTCTGACAGCTGCAGGGAAGAAACTGTTTCTGAGCCTAGTGGTTTTGCTCTGAATGCTCCTCAGCCGCCTGCTTGAGGGGAGGGGCTGGAACAGACTGTGTGCAGGATGAGTGGAGTCCTTCATGATGCGGAGCGAGCGTTCTCCCCCTGCATCGTGGCGTGTAGAGGTCCAAGGTGGTGGGAAGGCTTCTTTATCATATCATGTAAAGATTTGTGTTTGTGTGTGTGCATATTAGTCGTGCACCTCCATAGTGAGTGTGTGTGTGAGTGAAGGCACACACTCCAGAGCCTCGTCAGCGCAGCAGCCTCCACACCGCCTCACAGACACGCAGGACGGGATGAAGAGATGGTGGATCTCTCCCGGCAGCTCTCGCCAAACCTCCACCAGAGTGTCCCGAGGCTCGCAGCCACTCCGGGAATACACCTCCAACCACCGCCGCACTGGTGGAGAAACACAAGAGACACAGCACAGTTCAGATTTACACTCAGCTCCGTGGAGCGAGGCGTTGGAGAAGCATTCGGAGCCTACCTTCTCGGCCTTCTCTGGACTTGGGGGAGTCTGCAGGCCGCCAGTGAGCAAGCTGTAAAAACAGGATAAAACTGATGTAAATTCATGTGAAACACTTGTTTCTGTTTGTTTTCAGGTCAAGTTGACCGTAAGAAACCAGTGAATGCTCTGCCTTCAAAACCACAAGGAAAGGCTTCATATCACTTTGATAAGCTCAGTGGGCAAACATTATTACTTTTCTCCACATTTGTGTAGTAATTATGTAAATATTTTCTAAAATCTTCATGTAGAAGGTAAAATTGTATGTGAAGTTTATGGGAATAAAGCTCAATTAAATACCTTCTAAAAATACAGTTTGGTCTATGAAGGGAATGAAAAATAAGATTTGCAAGTACTTTTAAAGTACAATATAATGAAACTAGCATTTCTAGAGTTCGCCTGCTGGCTCGCATGCCAAACTTTTTAATAAAGATCTCGTGTCTGTTAAAGCTCAGATTATGTGACACAAACGGGCCTCGGCAACACACAAACGTTTAGCTCGGTGTCTGTAAAACAGACAGCGAGAGCCATTTTTGTGTTTGCTGTTGGGGCCATACTGAATCAATTTGACTCCAAAGGTTAAGCAGTTGCACAGATACATCCAATGATTACTTCCTAAACATTTCATTAAAATCTGTTCATCAACAAACACAGATACACATAGAAAGAAGCAACATGATTTTCATGCCTCTTAACGATAACAAAAAAAAAAAGCTAAAACCATGAAGCTGCATGAAGAAACCTCTAAAATTTTTACCTTTCGCTCCAGTGTTTTGTTTTTATATTTGTCCTAAAAGAAGTGGCTCAAACTCTGCTCGTTAATAATCACTAATCAGCATTTATTTCCAAAGTAAACCATTAAATGGCTGCAAGCCTGTTTTATTGTCCGCAGCCTCCGGTTCGACACTGTTGCAAAACTCACTGCAGGAGCAGACGAGCAGATCAAAGTATTTCTCTGTAATGACCGCCGCAGCATCTCACACCTGGGATCAGAGCACGACAAGCTCCATAAAGCCTTGTGGCAGATAAGAGGAACCCAACCGAACCTCTGAACTCTGACGCTCGGGTGCACTTGTTAGGAGGGCAAGAGCAGGTGTGACGGCTACATTAAACATCAAGGTGCGTTCCTAGAAGCACGTTTAAAACAGATCCCGTGCACAGATGAGGTGTGCTGCCCCATTTGAAGTGAAAATGCACGTGATCACATTTCTCCTTGGTGATGAAGCGGAGGAGGGAGCTGCTGGGGATTTGGACCAGTTGCACCTGCTGCCTTTGCCCTGAAGCCTGAATTTCTAATGGACTCTGGATGATCCAACTGGCCAAAACAAATAATATTTTTACTGATGGGAGGCTATAAAAGCTTTGATTTATTAGACATTTTATTTAGTTTTGTTATTATTATCCACCACTATGAATCAGACTCTGAATCAGAATCAACTTTAATGTCATTGCTCAGTTGAGTCCAGTAAAATTTAATTCCATACAGCCATCTGAAGGATAGATGGAAGTGTACTGGGATCGCGGCTTTCTATGAAGCGCTGCCCTCATCGCTTTTTAATTTTTTTTTAAAATTTACCCTTTATTTATACAGGTAGTCTCACTGAGGCACGAGAACTCATTTTCAAGAGAGACCTGTTTAGGGAGCAGATGGTGGGAGTTAAGGGCCTTGCTAAGGGGCCTTCCTAAGGGGCCCAGAGTGGGGCGAATGAGGGTGGAGGCAGGTGTTTCACCTTTTCCACCCACATTTTGACATTATCGGTACCGGGGCTTGAACTGGTGACCTTCCGATCACAGGCCCATCGTCTCTAAGTTCTGCGCCACCACTCCCCAAGACAAGAAACAGGGAAGAAAACACGAGGAGGCAAGGTGTATAAAAAAGATCTCTCACACTGTGTCCTTGACACAGGGCACGGTGAAAGGTAGCAAAAAGAATGTACCTCAGCAAGCAACATAGAGAGACATATACATGTTGCAAGGGGGGTGAGGGGTGGACGACAAGACAGTGAGATTGTCCATGAACACTTCTAGATAGTTTCCATAGTCCTGATAAAGATGTTACAGTGTCTCTCAGCTGGTCCACTATAATAAGGGTCCACAGAAGTTCTGGAGGGGGGTGCGGTGAAGTGTCTTGTTTTTATAACATCCGAGGAGAAAAGTGATATAGTCAGCCTTCCAAGGCCAGAGCCAGACTCATATTTCACCATTGTTTTGGTTCAGGCCGAGCTCTTTAATTTCCACGTCTGCCTTTTACAGTCTCGCTGGTACATCTCATGGTGACACCAAACAGATGAACTGCGATTACTTACACCGAAGTCAGGCTTACAACTTCTCCAAGATCTATTCCTTCCAATCGTCCGTGAACACTGCCACAATGTTCCACAGCCCTGCTCAACTCTGATACAGGTCCACAGATAGTTCACACAGTCAGAGTGTTGTCAAGCCTGGCACACACATTTCAGACAGCTTAAACGGCTGCTGATGTTTACGAATTTGTTGATAATCCAGATTTCCAACCAATCTAAAAAGCAGAAACCAGTTATCATAAATCCAATTATATTTCCGAGGTAAGAGGACTCTCCTTCACCCTGTCGTCTTGTTGAGAAAATTTGATCAATTGCATTGAGACCAGCTGAACAAATCCATAGTTTACAAGTTATATACTGTACAGTATATATATAGTTTTTGGAAAGTATACAAAAAGGGGCTCTGAAAAACGTTCACAAGCCAAAGAGCAAAGCAGGGGAGGGGAGGCAGGAGAGGGAAAGAGTGTGTCCGTCTTCATCGAGAGTGAGAGGGAAAAAAAGGCAGACAATCATGCAGTAGTGTGTGTTTGTTTATCTGTCCCTTAGAAAAGTATGCAATAAAACAAAAGACAAAATTTAATAAAACTCAGAAAGTATTCACTCAAACATCCACAAATTACCTTTTGGAGTCAACCCTATTCAAGATGGCCCCCACAGCTAATCAACATTAGCAAACACGCAAATGGCTAAAACTCAGTCGTTTTTATTTACTGAGCTAAAATCTGGTGAGGCAGTAGCTGAGAGTCGACTCAAACACATAAACAAGCACCAACAAGACTAGGTGGCATCTCTGTTTAAAACTATCAGGGTCAAGTGTGTTAGCAAAATATCTCATGAGCCAAAACTCTCTAAAAGTAATCATTAGATGTTTAGGTGCCAGATCAATGCAGCCAGTGGAGGAGCTGCTCACTTTTTTTCTGAGGTGTTGGTGCAAACTTGTGTTTTAGAGTTGTTTTTGGTTTTTACATAAAAAAAAAAGTGCTTTCATTCTAAAAATAGCACAAATGCATGCGTTTCTAAAATTTTCTTTTTAACCACAGACTAAAAATGTGTATAAAACAATCACAGCTTTCTGCCACCGCTTATATTTTTGTTAAAAGAACCAACACATGTGTGAGACACTGGATTGGATAAGCCTTTCACATTTAGGGGCGGCTGTGGCTGAGTGGGTAGAGCAGTCGTCCTCCAATGCAAGAGTTGGGGGTTTGATACCAGCAGTCACATGCCAAAGTGTCCCTGGGCAAGACACTGAACCCCTCATTGCCTCCGATGTGTGTCCCATCGGTGCATGAATGTGATAAAGTACTGATTAGTCTCTTTAGAATTATTTAGTTCTGTTAGCTTTGTACAGATATAGTAGAGTGCTGTATGAATGGGTGAATGAGGGCACAGATTGTGTTGTAAAGCGCTTTGAGTGTCTTGATTATATAGAAAGGTGCTACATAAGTACAATCCATTTACCATTTATCATTTGATGGTAATCCTTATTTATGAGGAGGGTTTGTACTACAGTGTAGATTGGCTTTTAATCAAGCTCCACAGACATACCACTGAAGCTGCTAAAATTACATAACTGGCCAGTTCTTGAAAAGGTATCACCCTCCATTGGTCACAAGCTTATGTGTTCCCATCCCATTGGACAATTACTTTATCTTACTGGGAGATTTCTAAAAAGGGTTTGATCATCCTCTCTACCAGACAGAGGCAGCCATATGCCTACTTCGTCTCAAACATGGAAAACAATCTGTGGTTGAACATTCAGTCTTTTTCTGGGTTGCAGCAGAGGAGACCGGCTAGGGGAAAAAGGCACTAAGAGGTACATTTATTAATTCATTATCTGACAAGTTAAAATACCTTCTTACCATCATCAGGAACTTGAAAATCTTGATGATGTGATTTATCTCACCATTCATTTGAAAAGTGGCATCAGGAAAAGGGAACAAGAAAGGAACTGTAAGTTCCATAACATGAGCACTTCCGGGTTCAGTTTTCATTGGCGCCACTTAAACATGACTCACAACCTATTTTTTTTTCTCCATCAGAGTTGTAGCCTGAACCTATGCAGTTGTGAAGAACTCGTCTTTCCCCCAAGGAAAGACAGGAATGCAGCAGTCAGGCTAAATATTGCATTTATTGTTTTCAAAAGGGATATTTTATCGCTCGTTGCCCGTTTCCAATAAAAGTCTTCTCCCACAAGAAAGCCAAGAAATACTGGTAGGGCATTTGTCTGTTCCTCCTGGACCACAACTACTATTGCCTACAACCATTTGCAGCAGTAATATTAAGCTATTTTGCCATTGATAAGTGCAACTTCATTCAGCCCTCATCTTATCAGTTCTTCTCAGGTGTAGGTGATTTGCCACTGTGACTTATTTCAACACTCTGTGGGCGGGATCACCGATGCAAAGTGGGTGGTATTGTAACAGTTCATTGTGTTTAAGCTACTCTGCCCATTGTGCTCTTTAATTACCCTATAATTGGACATCAATTTCTTACTAAGCTCAGTGGCTCTCAAACCGGGGTCCCCAGACCGCCATGGTCCATGGGCTGGTGCTTGGGGGTTTCTCTCCTTCCCCAACCCACCAACATTTTTTTATTTTTTACAAGCAGGTATATGTTTAACAACCAGTTAAAATACAAAGTAGAATCTGGTTCATCAGATTTAATTCAGTTCCGTTTATTTATATAGCACCAAGCCACAACAGAAGTCGTCTCAGGGCACTGAACAGAAACATTGAAATATAAAAATAATAATTTAATATTATTTATCTGAGGAGCAGACTGCTTTGAGTTTAACTCATCACAGAACTCTCATTAGCAGGACTTGGGTTCTGGACACGCCTCCAGAATCGGTCCTAAAGTGCAGGTGCAAGTCCAGGCTGAGCTGAGCCAGGCTGAGCAGGGCTGTGCAGGGCAGAGCAGAGTTGGGGCTGATTAGGAGCAGTGCAAATGGGGCTTAATTAAGCCAGGAACTTACATCAAACTTGGTCTTATTTCATATCTGAGCAATTACCAGATGTATAGTTTAAATTATTTTTTTCAAACTAATTACTTGCTCAATAAAAGTGCAATTTATCTTGTCTTTTGCCTGATTTTAAGACAAACCAACTAGGGCTTGATGATATAGCATAAATATATATTTATATTTTTGTTTCAAACAAGCTTGGTTTTGGTCATTACAGTATATATTTTGTTTATGCTGAGTTGCAACTCTGAATAAAATTTAATAAAATTGTTCTGGTGTGCTTTTCAACCACATTTACTTTAAATGTATATACAAATATATTTCTATCCACATCACGCATCATTACGGTAGCAACAGAATGGTTTGATGTTTCCTGTCTCACTCTTGTTTGCTTCAAGTACTTGATGATTTTTACTGATAGCAACACCTTTATTTGAAGTGAACTCATGCAGTTATATTAAGTAATTAAATAGTGTGAGCACCATTTGTTTTTCTGCCTTGTGATATAACAAGTGCTATGTTTTAGAATTGCAGCAACTTTTTGTTCAGTAATATGCTGTATAGGTTCTTTTAAGGGGTTGATAAACATGTCTTGTTCTTAATTCATGGAACATACAACCATTTGATCAGTGATTATTCAATATAGTTGTTTTGCTGCCAAAAATATGTAATTTAATCCAATTGTAATAAATAATCCAATTCTACAATTGTCTCCTTGCTACAAAGTAAACATTTAAGATTAAAGAGAACATATGTGCATATGGAATGTATCATTAGAGGCAAAATAAAGGAGACAGAGTGTAGTCTAGAAGACTTTAAAGTTGATTAGTTGTGTGTCGTGTGCTTTCTATCACAGGTGGAAACTTAATGACTCCTTCATTCTGCCCAGTCCGGGGTCACGCTACTCTCTCATGGGTGGAAACTTACACATCAGCCATTTGAACAAAGATGAAGATGTTGGCATCTATCAGTGTCTGGCATCAAACTCTTTTGGCACGATTGTCAGCAGAGAGGCCAGTCTCCATGTTGCATGTGAGTTCACTTTAGAATTAAAGCTAGTTTTATGATACTTATTACTGTTTGACATTTTATTACTTTTATATTTTACCATAACATTTTAAATGATGTTTGTTTTCTGTAATGTCAGTCACATCTAAACTGAATCACATATACAAAAAAAAAAAAAAGTTTTAGTTCTTCTTGGGTTTTAGCAATGGAAAATTGTGATTGCCTTCACCCCATCTGAGTCCTTGACTGAAATGTGAGCAGCTGCACTCAGACAATGAAAAAAATTAAACAAAATTAGAATAATAAAAAGTAAAATAGTTTTCACTGCATCATGATTAGTTCAGCTATTATGAGTATGACTCTCTTATATGTGTTCCAGATAAAATATGTAAACAAGATGTTATTAATTTAATATTGTGTTTTTATTGGTCACAAATACATTTTAACAAGCAGATACTCTATGGCTTTTAAATTTGCTTCATTGTCTGGAAGGAGGGTGGCATGGTGGCTCAATTGGTAGAGTTGCTGCTTCTCAGCGAGAATGTTGCTGGATCAAATCCCGGCTGGGGACCCCTCCTGGGCAGAGTCTGCATGCTCCCCCCGTGAATGAATGGCTTCTCTCCATGTACTCCAATACCTGTGGCTAATGAGGACTACCAATAAACCTAAACAACAATACTGTAGTTTGGATTGTCCAAATGTATATCTAATTAATAAATTTTAATTAACTTTTAGTAAACCACAGTATGTGTGATTTAGTCAAAGGTGTTAACTAATAAAAATGCCTTAACTAAGCTCTGGATAAATCAGGGATATTCAAACAAGTGGTACACAATTGAAAAAAGCAAAATAATTTCCTTTCAGATTTCTATCCATCCATCCATTATCTGTACCTGCTTCTTCCTTTTTGGGTCAAGGGGGGTCACTGATGCAGCAGTCACTGTGTGAGAGGCAAGGTACACCCTGGACAGATGTTTATCTTTTTTGTTCACTAAACTTCCCACACCTCTGTGATGAAGACTGTTTGAATGGTGGACCTTGACAAGCACCACAGATGAAGCTGCATTCATCACATTTTATAAGACCAGAATCTAAGGCATCTCTTTCTAGCAAGGTGAACTTCAGGTCTCCTCTCTTGATGGGCAGCCCATATCAAATGACAGCCCAGATATCTGTGAACAGATGGTGCAGCTAGATTGAATTCTCATGTCTGTTTCTCTGCCACAGCAGACACATGAGTGTTACTTGGTGACAGAGCACCAGAGATATCCATCTCACCACCATTTGGTGCACCTTTGTCACAAAGCAGCATTAAATCATCAACATATAGAGCAAATATGTATTCTGAGCTGCTGGTGGACTGTTTATGATTTTCACATTTCCTATAAATTTTGAGGGCCTCTCAACTATACGTCATTGTGATCGGTTTCATAAATCGCCTGGGCCTGACTGGAGACCCGCTGCTTTTGTCAACGGATGAGAACAAGCATTGGTGCTGATGTGTCATTCATCTTATTTATTGCTCTTGGTTTAACTTAATTAAGTGTGCTGTGTGATTGAGCGGGTCTCAGGTCAAGGGAATAATTCAAGGAGGAGCAGTCTGTTATGAGAGTCAGCATCACATCGTTTGTAACAAACTGACTCTCAGGAGCTCAGTAGAGTTTTTCACACAGCAAGGGGCTTGTACCTCTTTTAGTACCATTACAACTGAGCAGGTGAAACTGAGGCAAAATCCATTAATGAAGGAAATATTTGAAATATTTTACTGGTAATCTCGTTTTATGTCTTAACTGCAAATGCTTTTAGGCACAGCTGTTGTAGCAAATGTAGAACAATGAATACACCAATCCTGTAATTTAAAATACAATTTAACCTACTTTAATGGTGTAATTTTGGCAAGTTATTCATGGAAATTCTTGCTGCTGATGAACAAGATAAGACTTTGATTTGCACCTTCTACCGTTGTCCCATATTATCAAAATTGCACTGCATGTTGTGCATGCACAAGAATTAAGGATACATTTTTAATCCTCTGAAAGACAGATGACATAATGGTTTCTGTTAGCATCTGTTATGTCAAACCTTAAAAAAAAAAAAAAAAAAAAAAAGTTCTTTATCCCGTTGACAACACACACTGTTTAAAAGGTTCCTTTCTCTTGCTGGAAGTGCTGGAAGGAATAATCTAGTTGTTTATCGAGCATCAAGCCAGATTGAGTTTCTTAATCTTGTTGGGATTTTTTTTTTCCTCAACAAGTTAAAGGATTTTCGCTGATATAAGATGCAGCATTATACAACAGACCTTCAACAGCAACCAGATGCCTGCTCTAAGAATGAACATGCTACAGCTCAGCCTTTGTGCTACATGCAGAGACGCAGGGGTGTGTGTTTAATGGTGGGTGAAATAGCTGTATTTATGATCGCAGTGCTGGGTTGGTTTGCCCTGTATTTTGATACCCATATTTCCTGATCAAATTCAGTCTTGTATTTTCACCTTTTTCTGGCTTTAGCCTGTACTTACTTGGAAATTATACATACTGTTTGTGCTAGTCTCTTTTATTTCCATAAACAATTTGCTCCTTTTTTCACGGCTTCTCACTCAGATAAAAATTAGGGTTGTTTTGAACTGGACTGCATCTAAGTAAAGGGCAACAACATTTCCTGTTGAGCACTGCTTTTTCATGTGGTCAATCTGTGTCTCAGTTTATCTTTTGGAAAGACAGAGTGGTTGTTATATAGCTCCCATTCAAGCAGAATTCATTTTATGGCACAACGAAAGTAGACAGGTTTAATTTTCTTGTCAAGTGGATTTTTTTAATTTTATTTTTTTTTTAATATCACTACACTCCAGTTTAATTCAAATATATTTCAGTCTAGTACAGTAAGATTCAAAATTTATTTTAATATAAATACTTTAAAATCAAAATCCATTTTATCCAATTTAGTACATTTCAGTTCAATCCAACTGCAAACCAAATTGATATTATCAGGTATAAAATAGTACATACAATGAGTTTTTTTTTTTTTTTAATTTAAAGCAAACAGCTCAAGAAACTACTGGTGCTGCTAGATCAGTGAGGGTCGTGAGGAGCATTGAAATGTGGAGGAGAGTGAGTTAGCATCAGGTGTAAATAGCTGGGTCCAGCATGAGTTGTGGCTGTGACAGCAGCTCGTATTCTCTACGTTTTATCTATTTTTTTTTATTTTTTATTTTTTATTTTTTTACTGTTACATTAATAAAAGCTCTGAGTGCACATTTGGCTCTGACTCCAGGTCTTTGCACGCTATGGAGCATTACGGTATATTGACATAT
The DNA here is from genome assembly GCA_031762435.1 of Hypsolebias longignatus. NCBI lineage: Eukaryota > Metazoa > Chordata > Actinopteri > Cyprinodontiformes > Rivulidae > Hypsolebias > Hypsolebias longignatus. The sequence continues at coordinate 14,896,599 of JARVGV010001030.1, read as the reverse complement.
TCAACATATATAGTAGCTGATGACCCTAGAACCTTCTGAACATATTCATAACTTACAGCAAATATATTTGCCAGCATTTTGGGGGACAGCAATACTGTATACACAAGTATCATCATAGAGATGAAGAATCCTGCTGCAGCTTCCTTGATCACATATGTTTTTTTCTTCTGAGGCATGTTGATCAATGCTAAATTAATGACTGGGGTGCAGAGTGCAGAGAGCTGCCCTTTTATATGTGATGTCACATTTATTGTTGCAGTCTGCTCCAACATGCTACGGAGAAGTTCAATATAAGTTACACTAACATTGTGCGTAAGCTTTGCATAAGCCAGGGTACTCGTAGGCTATAAATGAGTTATGTGTACTTGCCCAACTGTTTTCCAACGTATGTCAACGTAGGAGTGACTTACAGTACATGTAACGTGTGTGAACTTTACCTGTCACGTATGCAATTAATACCTAATTTATGACTGTGCTGGTAACTTGTTCAAAACTTACACCTCATTTATGGGACTTATACCAGCATTCTTGTCTTTTTTTTTTTTTTTTTTTTTTTTTCATCCTTTGGCATACGCTGATGTCAATGTGTGATAGGGCCTTAAGATGAAAACAAGTTTTCTTTGAAAGTGCATTAAATATTTGACTTCTTGTCAAACTTTGTGTGGGTTTTTAAATGTTATAAGTTCATTGTGTTTTAGATATATAATCTCTGAAGCCCACAGCCTTTTGTCAGCCTCTATCAGTACATTTAGCAGAAGCTTATAGGAGCAAAAGTATATCAAGGCGAGACTTTGCCAATAGCATTTCAGAAAAAGCTTTGCAACTTCTTTATGCCTTTTGTTCAGCAGCAAGGGGGATAAATGTAAGATCGTCCTAAAACTCACATTCCTGCAGAATAGTCTCATTTTGCTTTTCTTGAATTGCCTCCTATTCATTACAGCGAGTCACATCAGAGCAGCTAGCCCAAAAATGCAAATTTACAGCCAATTTCATGGTCCTGAAAGCACTCAAAATAGCCTGAACCCTGCCACGGCTAAGCACATGGAGGTGTAGAGCTGAGATAAGTTTGATAAGAGCATCCATGCAGTGTTGAACAGCTTGGATTGTCAGGCATTGTTGGCTTTTGGTGTGTCTAGCTCATTAACGTCCTGTGATACACCAAAAGAATATTGATAGAGTTTTGTACTCACTCTGAGTTAAGCAGCACTGATCATTTTTACAGTGTGAGCCTAAACAAAGGTAACATTAGATGCTGTATAATTTGACACTCCTTGATGACAATACTATAAAATAGCATTAGAATTGTGGTAAAACACTTCCCATACAGTTTTTGAAGCCAAAGCTTACTCTGCTAATTTTATTAAACTTCAAATGATTGAGTTAAAGGCAGCTAGTGCCCATACTGGGTTTTACTGTTTTGTTCAATACCAAGAGAATGTGCTGGGCAAAAACAGAAACCCACAAGTAATTGGCCAGTGATTGACCAGTACTGGTGTTTGCAACTATATCACATTTAAATCTGACTCGGACCATAGCGGGCAGCTAATGCAGATGCTTCAATGTAGAAGAAACAGCAGTGTAGCAGATAGATGATGAGAAGGAAGGGTGACAACCTTTCATCAACTTACAACATGTTTGCACTCGTTAAAGCATTGACACCATGCTGTTGCATTGAAGGGGTCCTTTAATGCTAGAACAGGTTATACCAGCTGTCTTTTTTGCCTTTTTTGCTAATGATACTTACATTTGTGCAAAATATGTATTCACATGTCCATTGTACTCAAATACACAAAAGCTACAAGTTTGTCAATACGATTGTTAACTTAATTGTCTTTTCTTTTTAAAATTGAATCTTGTTTAGTTGCAGAAACATTTTATTTCACATTGCTTTTTCTGCATAACAATGGCAGATGAGATTTATATGCATTGCAGAAGTTTATGAACATCTGGTGTTCTAAAAGGATTATGTCTCCGTATCAAAATTGGATTTAGAAAAAAAAAAAAAAAGTGATTCTGACATAATGCTACAGAAATAATGCAATATGTGGGAGACATTTTTGTGTGAGGGATATAGAGGGTAATAAAGGGAAACTTTGAAAACTAAATTTCAGTGGGCCAAAATAGAAAACCAGAGCCTCTTCAAATCACACTTCTTCATGCATTACACAGATCAGCCATAACATTATGCCCAGGCAAGTATCAAGTTATCATTTTTGTGCATGCAAGAATGCAGAATGTCCATACTGGACATCATGGGGGGAGCTGTGGCTGAGTGGTTAGAGCAGTCATCCTCCAATGGGAGAGTTGGGGGCTTGATTCCACCAGCTGTCACATGCCGAAGTGACACTGAACCCCTCATTGCCTCTGCTGTGTGTCCCATCGGTGTATGAATGTGATGTAAATCACTGATTCTCTACAGATTCAGATTAGCTTTGTATAGATATAGTAGAGTGTTGTGTGAAGATGAGGGCACAGATTGTGTTGAAAAGCACTTTGAGTATCTTGTTAAGATAGAAAGTACACATAAGTACAGTCCATTTAACATTTATCACAAGATGAGCCCTTGTCAGATAGCAATATGTTCTGGTTGACTAGTGTACATTATGCTCAGCTTTACGTAACTTTAAGGCCCTATTTACACAGACACGTTGGGGGGAAACGGAGGTTTTGGGTATGTTAATTGGAGTGAAAGTTCTGCGTTTACACGGGCGAATTTCAGCGTTTTCATGCATCCTCATGATTCCCCCCGCCCTCATAAATCTGCTGTAGTTACCATG
>JARVGV010001030.1:14878975-14890208 GCA_031762435.1 Hypsolebias longignatus | reverse complement strand
CTTTGGGGCCCCTCATGGGGGCTGGAAAGCGCTATATAAGTAAGCTCCATTTACCATTTCTCTTAAAATTATCTTCCAAATATATTATGCTCTTAAGTCCACCTTCTGTTCGTCTTTAACTTTAAGGTTTTTAATTTGTGAAATACTTCATTTAGTGGTGAGTTTTTCTAAAACAGTACAGTATATTGTAACGGACCTGTTGCTAATTAACTCATTTAGTTGTGAGGTAATCCACCAGGATCATTACTCATTATCACATGCAGTATTTTATCCATTTCCAGTCACAACTAAAAAACTAAATGTTGGCCAAGAAGAATACCAACGTTTTTATGTTTTTGAACTGTATTTTTCAAATTTTGTTTATGGTTTACGTATTTAAAACTGATTTAATTCACATTTTGTACAGAAATCCATCTTTAAAAAGTTTTCTTTTTAATAAAATAATATTTTCCAAGTCACACTGATACTTTTACACACATCAATGACTTGAACACCTTCTCCTTCAGTAAAAAAAAAAAAAAAAAGGCACACAGACACTAAAAACTTATTTATTTGCTCCTTGTTTGTCTGTGCACACATGAAGACCAAGGCCACTTGTAAGGGAATTTAGACTTTGTCCAGTTGCCCCTATTTTCAGTGCTCCACCTCCATTGACACACACAGAGAAACAGAAGCACACACACAAACACACACACACATAGGTTTGGCCCATATTGACTCAACAACCTGGGGTTATATTGAAACTGAGCCCATTTTGTGACAGAACTAAGTGTGTCCTTTACGAAATATCAGTCTTTGAGACAAGTCTAAGATTAACTCCGTTTGGCAGCCATATCTGGCGCACGCACAGACAGACACACACACACACACACACACATGCACACACTCCAAAGTGCCAGCTCAGAGCCATCTGCACTGGCAGTGCTATCTGTCAACAGTCTAACCCATCTAACTCCCAGCCACTCCCTGAGCACACTGTACAGATGGGCCATGTGTGTGTGTGTGTGTGTGTGTGTGTGTGTGTGTGTGTGTTTAAAAGACCTCTACATTAACTATCCCACCGAGTCTTGTCACCACAAAAGAGGAAGGATGACCCCTTTTTTCTAAGAAGCTGCTAAAAGAGCAGACAGCATGAAAGCAGAAAGTCTCGAGTGTGAAGGTGAAGAGGCTTTCTCTCTCTCTCTCTGTGTGTGTGTGTGTGTTATGTAGTGTCTAGGATGATGAATGACTAAAAGAGAGACTGTATTCCAGCAGCGCAGATTCAGGACTGTCTCAGAGCACTGCCTGTTCCTGATATAGGCCTCCAGACATAAATAAAAGAAAGTAGAACGTGCAGCTTTTCTCCATGTTTGAGGGCAGCAAGGAGAAGATAAATCCCACTGAGGATCACGTCCGAACAATCAATAATCATTTCTTATTAACGATAACCCTCTGTTCGATAACGCCTGATAATAATGGCTGAACAACTCTTCTTTGCTGTCGAAGAAACAAATACAGAAGCAATTCACAGTTTTCACGTGTTCAACTAAAGATGAATGGCATCATAATAATTTGGTTTTTATTTTTCCAGGCTGAACGTGTCTTAAAAAATAGATTTGATTTTTTTAATTAAATATCCTGCGTATGCACATTGAACTAAATCTGTTAAGTGGTGCTGACCTTCTCGTTAGTGATCAAGACTGACTGCAGATGAGAATATGTCTTTACCAGCATTTAAAAAAAAAGATTTATTTGACATCACTTATCGGATTGAGCAAAAGTCATCAGCCACCCTCAGATGTAAGGAAATTGGTTATGGTCAACAACAACACAGGAACCACCGATGCTCATGTCTTCCATGTAAGCTGGAACACCAGTGTCTCTGTCCACACCACCATGCACTGAGAAGGCACCGACTTCTTCAAGCTCCATGGACGAGCCAGATATCTCGTGGAGAAAGGTTTTAGAGCTTGACAAGACAAAGACTGAGCTAAAAGACCACAACGATGAGAAGCTTTTCTGTAGGAGTCCAGATGAGGCTTTTAAACACTGCACCAACAGTCAAGCACGGTGGTGGTAGCATCATGCCGTGGTACTGGAGCACTGCACAAAGTGGATAAAATTCATTCAACCTTTATTTAGGCAGGTTAATCCCATTGAGCTGTGAGGACTCATTTACAAGAGAGACCTGGTTTCAGCAAAGAATGATGACGACAGCGACAACAAATAATGAAGGACCACCTCCGAGCTCTTCGATTTGACCTCACATCAACTGTTAGATGTTGAAACTTGGACACGTTTGTTTTTGTTCGTGTTCCAACAAAGATTTGACACACGTCAGAACTGGTTGATCGGATGAATCAGGCGAACATCAAGCTTCTGGGATGGCCTCAAACCCTGACCGCCGCAACCAAATTCAAAAATGGGTTAAGCGCGTTTAAAAGCCAGGTTTGAACCAAACTCATGGTTTGACGTTCGCGTTTTGCAGAGGTCAAACATCCAGGTGAAGGTGCATCATGTTTATTCTGGTGTCAGGAGGTTCAAACCTTCTGAACACAGGCTTCTCTAACCTCTGCACCACCACTCCCCCCAAAACCAACCCATTTAAACAAACTATGGTCGCAGAGCAAATATGCAGAGAGAATTAAGACAGAAACAATAATGCACTGTATTTGTTTTTATATGCAGTATATATAACAAGTCAAACAGCAAGTTTGTTCTGTAATTATTTCACCCTGGAATAAAAGAATGGTCCAAATAAATCACACAAATAATGTGACATTCAGTGAATGTAAACTTCTGATCGTCACGGTGTTCATAATTGATCAGGAGCACAAAACAACCTCTAAGTTCTGCTTTTTTCATGCGTTTAATCAACAATTCAGCTAATAATGAACATTCAGGACACCAATTATCAGTTACAACGTTATATATTTTATAAAGTTTCCTGCAAAGCTTTTAATCACATTTTGCCACTAAATTTTCCAAGCATGACAGTCCAAATCATGCAAAAATAATAATTATAATAATAATTATTGATTCTTTTTATTTTTATAGTTTGTTCCTTTGGATTAAAACAGGCAACGAGAGAGTTGGCTGTTCACAGTGTTCCCATTAAAACCAGTCATCGTTTTATCTGACTCTCATTAGAAGAAAAAAAATTAAAAAAAACAAGCTGCAGGAGGATTTTTGTTCTCACAACTCGTTCTCTTTAAGGCTCTGAAGCTTTTAATAGGTAGACATTTTTTCTAACGACCCCTATACGCCCTTTATCTATTTGCTGTACAATAAGACCAGAATAATTGTAGAAATTAGTGACAGCTGCCAAAATAACACAATCTCATCCTTAAAGCTGCTCCTCGGAACCTGAGCTGACAGATGTCACTGACAGATGTGACAATGACAGATCTTTGTCCATGAGGCTGAAACGAGTCACCTGCTCCATGTTGGTGGCACTGTGACCGCTTCACACACGCGCACACACACACTGCTGAGGTCAAACACACATACCTTGGCGTGGAAGGTCGGTATTCTGGTAAGCAGCAGGAACTGAAACATTCCTAAAACAACTTGAAGCATAATCCCCATTGTGCACGAGTCCAAAAAGACGCACCTATAAAAGTATATATTGTTTCCTTGCAATCAATAAAAATAAAATAAATGCTGCTCCCTCTCTTGGGTTAAAGACGCACGAACCCAGTTTTCATTCTCCAGTCTCTCTTCCTTGGAAGCGCTCCCAGGGCGGCATCATCGCTGTTGGAATATTAACTTTGCTTTCTTGCATTTGCGCCTGATTCGGAGCAGAAACCTCAGCGGGACCAGTTTCCAACAAGTTGAACGCGCCACCCTCCCTGTCAGATAACCTTGGCACCAGAGCTGCAAGCCCCCCACCCCCACCCCCTTTCTTTATTCGTAAATGATATGAAGTTTAAAAGATAATCCGTGTTTATGTTGTGGGGTCAGTCCTGGTCTGGTGGTGGGGATGGAAATGTGGGTTCCAGCCGGCGTCACGCGTTTACACAGATCCCCGCGGAAACAGGAATCCTGCGCGTCTTCCGAAATAAAGAACCAAAAAAAAAAAACGCATCACGCGCATCCAGGACGCGTGAGGACCCGCGGGTTTGCAGAGGGGACAGTGCCGCAGATCCCTCCCTCGGGGCTCGGTCACGGTTTCGCCACACCGTCGCTCCAAACGAAAAACGTGACGTTTCCTCTCCAGGCGCGTCTCGCCGTTTCTTTTCTCCACCTCCTTATAAATAAAAGCTCGAGTTCTCCCGACGACATCGAGGTGCAGCCGCAGCAGGTCCGCGCTCACACACACGCAGGAACGCAAAGGTAGCACTTTGTTGCGGGTCGCCCTCCTCCGTTTCCTTTTTGCCCTTGAGACGCACGCGGTGTAACCATTGCGCTGCCAACTTTGTGCCAAACGGGACGCGCGCGCTGGATACAGGTGCAGCGTCAGTTGGTGCCACTGCGGGGGCGGTCAGGGGGCCCCTGCAAGAGGGGGAGAGTGGCTGTTTTTTCCTCTGGGCACACAGAGGTCAAGCCTCAAGAGTATTCGTCAAAAATCTCGACACAATTTTGGTCAATTGGCCCAATTTATTCACTGAGGGGAAAAACACTACTGCTAATTAGAAGATTAATATCACCCAACTTGTCTGTATTAGTGTGCCTGTTAGCAAAATATCATGAACCACTGGGTGATTTTAATCCTATTCATCCAACATTAACATCTAGAGTCAACCCAATTCAACATGGCCGCCACAGACCTTAAAAAACCCAAATGTGTATTTTAATGATGAATTTGTTGAGTTAGCTGTGGTGGTAGTAGCTGAGACTGAGCTCCAGTACATATTCTGAGAGCTAACGGTGCAAGATCGTTGTTTAAGTTGCTACTAACTGAAGTCAACTCTGTCTGTTAGCTAAATATCTCATGAACCACTGGATGAATTTGAATGAAACTTCCAGGAAATACTCACTGGATGTAAATCTACAACTTTTTAGATTTTGGAGATAATTCAGATCAAGATGGCCGCCACGTGACTCAGAAACACAGATGTGGCTGTAACCCAGTCAGTGTTATAGATATTGTACAAAGAGTCGGTGTGGTAGTAGCTGAGAGTCATTGACAACACATACTACAAGTGCTACTCACTGTGTAAGATCTTGGTTTAAAATTTTAGAATTAACTTTTGAAAACCATGCTTGTCTGTTAGCAAAATATTTCATGAACCACTGGACAGATTTTAATGAATCTTTCAGAAAGTAATCCTTGGGTTTACTTCTACAACTGATAAACATGTTGGAGTCAGCCCCATTTAAGATGGACGGCAAAGCTAAACCAAATTAGTCAACACATAACTGGCCGTCAGTCAGTTTTATAGATATTGTGCAAAGATTTGGTGTGGTAGTAGCTGAGAGTCATTCACAACTCCTAATCTGAGCGTCACCTTATGATTTGCAGGAGTTTGCACCTGGTGTTAAACTCTCAACATAAGATTGACTTGGTCTAAAACTCTGGCATGAAAGGTGACAAAGTACTGTATAAAGGACAGTTAGGCTTTTATTGTTTAATATGTTTTGTCTTTCTTCTGCAGTTTTCAGTTTAACAAAATAATATAAAAGTCTCAAAAACTGTAGAACTTCCATTTCTTTGTCAAATGTCTCTGATCTTAACTTCTCATTAGGTCACGCCCTTATAATGGAGTTCCTTCATTTCATGCAAACTTTAATTTTATTTTAGAACGCACCGCCCTTTAGTAATTTACAGATGGTGTAAAATGTGCCGATTCGGAGACAAATAGTAAAATACAATGTTGCACTTTCTATAAGCTGATAAATAAATTATTTCACAGTGTTCAGGTTGCTACAGTTATTGTAAAATTAAAATGAGCTAAATTAAAGAAAAAACTATTAGAACGACTACAGTGATGTGCTGCAACAACAACAAAAAAAATAGAAAAATGCATACAAATCTACTGGAAATATAGTTAATCAAGAGTTAAACTACAAAAAAATGATTTCAAGCTGCAGTGGAGGAATAAAATTATTATTATTATTTTTATGACGGGCTGCTTCAATCTCTCAAACGAGATTAAACAAGCTACGTTTCATCTGTACGACTAAAGGAAGTGACGTGCGTTTCAGTTCGCTACAGAAAGAAAATGACTTTTATTAAACACTCTATTGTCCTCTGAAGAATAAAATAATAAAAACAGGGCGGAGTATCATTCAACAGCTGGACTGACAGCTTTTTGTTTCTCGGCATCTCATTAAATTGAACATAAAGTCAATTAAAAGAGCTTCTTCTGTGGAGAAGCTCCTCTCCCAGGAGCCTCGTGTTTCATTATTTTATGTGTGTGTGTGCATGTGTGTGTGGAGGCACGCCAACACCATAATCTCAGTCATTATGGTGTGTTTGGGTTATGACAGGGCACTCACACGCCACATGAGGGTGAGGGTGTCTGTGAGCGATGCGGGGGGGACACTATGTTATCTCCTGCTGACGTCTCAGGGCGGGGGCCGCTGGTGAGGACTGACGGGGAAAAACGGTCACTTCTTCTCATCGAAAAGCCAAAACTCAGACATTAGTCAGTTTTTATTTTATTTTAGGGTTAAAAGGTTGATTTCTCTCATAAATTCTGACCACTGACGTGATGGAGGAATACTTTGGATTTCTAAAACACAATTAGAAATAATTTATTAACATGACTGATATTACTTAGCAGTTGCTCTTTAAAAAGCAGCTATTTAAAGCTGGCCAAGCCGAGGAAATGAATTCCACTATGGAGGATAACTGTAAAAGGGTCATTTGCCAGCTAAAATAGATTTTTAGACAGAATTAGGTCAAAAGAGACAAACAGGAAGTAATGATTATTGAGAAAAGATAAACTTTTAATCTTTTTTCTCTGATGCACTTCCAGGGATATACTGTATAAGGCATTCAAGACAAATAATAAACCCCAACAAGCCTAAAAACAGAGAACCAAAAAGGTAAATGTTAGCTCTTAACATCCAAATTAATTATAAAAGAATCCACTTTTACCGTATCTCTCAAAAGTATACATTTGTAGAATCAATTTTTTTTTACATTGAATTGGCAATAAATAAATTCTAAAGTGTCTCTTTTTACAAGTCATACCGTTGTTGGTCATTCATAGTTTCTGTTTAAAACAAAAAGAAAACTGTCAGAAGGCCCAAAATAAAATTACATAAACTATTTTATTTGGAACATGTTAACGCTGCAGACTCTTTTTTTTTTTAAAGTGCACCTCCATAACAGTCTGGGGCTCATAAAACCTGGGAAACAAGATGAAGCATCCTTTAGGACGCTTGACTTCAATCAGTTCCTTTCAGGAACGTGATGGTGCTCATAAAACTCCACCTTTCTGTCGAACTGCAGTGTAGTGCTAATGTTAGCTTTGTATGCAACACATTTGAAACCGGAACCCTTTTCGCTCACATCACCTCAATTAATACATCAACTATTATCTAAGCAGAGCGGCCTGGTGATGTACAGCTCTGTGCATTCAGACAGCAGCACCTGTGAGCACAATCTGTGTGTCAGGATGACACCTGAGGACAAAACAGGCACAGAAATCTGAAAAATAAAAAAACAATACTGTAGTCCTAAATCTAGTCCCATGTAATCCACGTCTTTCACCTGCTGGCAGCTCCACCATCACAGCCGGAGAATCTCCTACTTGTCGTGTCCACCTTTGTTCAGTTTGTACTTCTTCTGAAATTCAGCGTGATTCTGCAGCAAGATTTCGTGCTGTTTCTTCAAACCGTTGATCCTAGAAAGCAACACACGACAGATTCAGCTTCAAGCATTAGAAAACTCAAACAGATTCCCCGCGCCAAGCCGAATTCAGCATCAAAGACAATAAAAGAAACCCACCGAGATCTCTCCTTGGCCTCGTTGTAGAGTTTTGTGATGGCTCTATCTTTCTCATCCATGAAGTTAGTGTGAACCTCTTTCAGTTTCCTGAAAGAGTCGGAGAAACGCCATTCAGGATACATGTTTGCTTGACCTAAGAGCCTCAGTGGTCAGCAGGCACTCTGCGTTTATGAGTTTGTTCAGCTGTTGTAACAGCTGCTCAGATCACAAAGAGGCGAATCTCAACAAACACAAGTGGCACCGAGTCATTGTGTGGAAACAAATACGAGGAAATGAGTCGTGAGTTTGGGCCCGAACACATGGCACAGAGTCGTGTCTCCAGAATGCTTCATTCAGCTGGAGCAGAAAAGAAAACTCATGAGGAGATTAAAGTAATGCCAGAAGGTGAAGGTAGCAGACTAAAACTAAAGGCCTGCCATTCTTTAAAGGAATATAATGTCTGCCGCTTTTCAGAACAAAGTTTTAGATGAAGATGATTAATGTTGAGAAATGACAGAGTTGCAGCCATTTTAGTAAAACTGTAAAAGAAAATGTATGTAGTAACACTCACTGCACTATATGTTGTGAAAGACTCTCACAATGAATTTTAGGTCACTATTTCACCTGTCACACAACATGTTCAGCTTAGTTGTGTGCAATACATATCACGTGCATTTTAGCTTATATTACTACCATGTTGTTGATTACTATGTTCTCTTTAAGACCTGTAAATATTCTAATTACTTTTTCACTTTTTGGTATTTATTTTGGTTCACTTATTGCATGCTTTAGTATTTCTTGTGTGTTTATTCTTTATTTTTGTAGCGAGTCAAATTGGTTCTTCTCATCCTGAGCATGTCATTGTACTGTCAACTTTGTGTTCACCTTGCATATGACAAATAAACACAACTTGAACTTGAACTATTTGCAAAAATGAACTGAATTACAATCAGGTTTGTGTTTTCTAAGACTTTGGCTGTGACAGCCATCTTGAATAGGGTTGACCTCAAAGGTTCATCAGTTGTAGATGTACATTAAATGATTACTTTGTGCAAGTTCCTTTTACAATTTGTTCACTGATTCACAAAATGTTTTGGTAACAAACAAACGCAGACAAGAATATATTTGTCTTACTTCTCCTTTCATTAACAAGCACTAATTATTCAGCCAAACTCTTTTGTGAGGAATTTTGCACGCATGACTTCATAATAAATGTGTCTTTCCTGAATCAAAGTTTCATGTGGCATGGAGGCTGCACAGAAGTCTGTTGGAGTCAGTCTCCCCACCATCACAGACATGTACACCTCCAGATGCAGGAAGAGAGCCACCTGCATCATGAAGGACCCCACTCACCCAGCATACACACTTTTTGATCTGCTCCTCTCAGGAAGGAGGCTAAGGAGCATTAAGTGTAGAACCACTAGACTGAGGAACAGCTTCTACCCAGAGGCTGTTAGACTCATGAATATCTAACCAGAATAATCACTGTGAAAATTCACATCATGTTGCTGATCTGTTTCATGTTGCTGTGTTCATGCACGCTCATCTGCTCACACAGACATGTTCATACTGTTGCTCAACATAAGGTTTTTATGCTATTAGTGCTTAGTGTATTTTTAGTTGATGTTTTTCTTAGTTCATATCCTGGGACCCTGTGTACATAATTCCATTCCACCACATGAGATGCGAATGACAAATAAATCTCTGACTGATGTAAATATTTACTTGTAGAGGACCATGTGGACTCCAAGGCTGAGCATCATAGCAACGACGCAGTAGGCCATCAGACGCAAGTTCCTCCTCCTCTGATGCTGCATCTCCTCCTCTGTCATTTTTGGATTCTGAGCGTGACGAAACTGCTCCCAGTAACGGATGCTCTCCTGAGCACGAGGACTGATAGAGAAGTAGCAAACAATTATGACAATTAGTGACATATAAGTGTGGTGGGGGGAAATGATCCTACAAATGAAGTGTTTTTGAGTCCTCACTTTGCGTAGGTGCTGCGACCTGAAGTAGATCTGAAGGCCTGGCCTCCACTGTACGGACGGTGGAGTTTCAAGTCGTACTCCTTCCTGCTCAGCTCTTTGCTCAGTATTCTGTAGGCTTCATTCAGCTCCACAAACTGGCTGTGCAGCGCTGGGTTTGATGGATCACTGTCTGGGTGCAGCTGCAAGACAAACAGGCCAGAGTCAGTGATGAGCATCATTGACTAAAAAGATATTCTGGTGGAGGCATGCGGATATCTGTGCATGCTGCCTCCACTGGTACGCATGCATGCACGATTTGTATTCCCAACCAAGCTTCATTTTTTTCCCCTTCTAAAGAATGAGCTGTCTTTCCCATTAATTACACCAGAACCACAACATAAATACACATCTTTATCCTTATTTACACTGTAAGCCCCAGTCAGAAAGCCAACTGTGGGAACTGTGAGCAATCGACATGATTAAAGGTTGCCCTCTTGTGGCTTAAATTTGTAAAAACAGCAGGCGCTACCTTCTTAGACTTGTCAAAAAATGCATTCTTTATTTCATCTGAAGTGGCGTCCGTTTTGACTCCCAGCATGTCATAGTAGTTCACAGCTTTTCTGCGGTGATAAAACAAACAATTCAAAACCAAGCAGGTGTTAAAACCTGCAGAGTGCACAAACACTGATCAGCTTTAAGTGGTTAGAACTAAACTCCACACACAAATAGAAGAGTAATAAAATACCCACCTTTGTGTGTAGCTGCGGTACAACTTTTGCAGTCCACTCCTGGGGTATAAAATACAGCTCTGGCATATTCGCAGCTGTGCCTCCAGCTGCATGATGACAATTTTTTTTACATAAGCTTGGCCTGCACAACAAGGGAGTTGGAGATAATTAAGAATTACCGGTAGCTGAAATACAAAAGCAAATTAGAACAAATGGCGCAAAGAGAATTACAGTTAGAAAGATAAACGCAATGGGAGCAAAAGAAAAATATTGCTGTATAATTTAGGAACAATTATTCTAAATTTGCTTTTAGTGAAAGAGCATAGCAGAACTTTTTGTTTGACTGTTTCAATTTATCACCTGCCACCAAAAGGAGAAAGGCAAGGTTTGTCTGTCTGCCGTGTTAATAAAACATTTCATTAACTACTGAGTGGATTGTAATGAAACTCTTAGAAATGTATATTGAATGTACGTCTACAACTGACTTCATTTTGGAGTTAACCCAATTCAAGATGGGTGCTACAGTGACTATAACTCAGTCAGTTTTATAGATGTTGACCTAAACTTGTATGTGACAGTAGCTGAGTGTCATTTTCAACACACATATCTTATCAGTTATGTATAGGGCTCAGAATAACGCACTACCTTTAAATATCCAAATGCATTTTGTTAAAAGACAA
>JARVGV010001030.1:14765960-14778943 GCA_031762435.1 Hypsolebias longignatus | reverse complement strand
TATATATGTTAATGTTCACTTAGTTGACTCTAGTAAAGCTTAAGTGTTGGCTGTTTAATCAAGTATCGTACCCTTAATGGCTAATAATCGTTTATCTGAACTAAAAACCATCTGAAGAAGAAAGCTTTTTAGCAGCTGAAGATACAGGTCCAACTTTTTCAAAGCAGCACGTTGACAGCATGCTGTTTCACATCAACCTTTTAATAGTTTTCTTAGAAGCTAATGGAGTTGTTGGCTGAGGTTCATGTAAGAAGTCGTGTTATCTCATGACGACTGGTTCGCACATTGGTTCAGCTAAATTTAGCTTTGTTTATTTTAGCTATGTTAATTAGAGCATTTTGCTCTTTTTATTTATTTTATTTTTTGCTAACTGTACAGTTTTGCTCATTTGAGCTTGTTACACTTGGCTGTAATTTTGCATAATTTACTTTAAGATAGTTTTGTAGCATTCAACTTTTAGTGTTGATTTAGCTGCATTTTGCATTTAGCTACTTCTTAAACTGCTGCTTAGTTATTTTTAAATGTAACTTTTATCTACAGTTTTGCTACATTTAGATTTTAGCTGCTGTTGTAAATTTTAGCATTTAGCTGCTGTTTCTCTGATTTTATGCTTTACTTTTGCTTGTTTTGGTTTTTAGCAACAGTTTAACGATTTTAACAAAAATTTAGTTAATCTGCGCTTTTGTTAATGTTTCACTAACTTTAGCATCAAGCTAGTTTTTCTGCATTCAGTTTTTAGCTACTGTCTTATTTTTTGCATTTAGCTGATGTTTTCCTAATTTTAGCTTTGTTACAATTTAGCTGGATTACCATTTTACCTACAGTTCAGCTGATTGTAACTTTCACCAATAATTATTGTAATTGAAGCGTTTTGCTTCTGTTTTGCTCATTTTAGCTTTAAGCTTTCAGCTTGGGGGAGTGGTGGCGCAGAGGTTAGAGACGGTGGGCCTGTGATCGGAAGATCGCCTGTTCAAGCACCGACAACATCAAAAAATGAGGGTGGAAAAAGGTGAAACACCTCCACCCTCACTCGTCCCACCCTGGGCCCCTGAGCAAGGCCTTCAACCCCCACCATCTGCTCCCTAAACAGGTCTCTCTTGAAAATTACTTCTTGTGGCTCAATGAGACTACCTGGATAAATAAAGGGTAAATGGTGGGGGGAGCTATGGTTTTGCGAAATTTAGTCTTTAGCTGTGAATTTGTGTCATTTAGTGTTTAGTTGTCATTTTCCAACATGTAGATTCAAGCTAATGTTTAATAATTTTGCTTTAACTATTGTTTTGCTGATTTTTTGCATTAAGCTACAATTTTCCTAGTTTTACCTTTAAATTTTAGCTGAAGTTTTGCTCGGTTTTTGCCACGTTGTTCCTCATTTAACTTTTATTTTTGACTAATTTCAGCTTTTAATGTAGTCAGTTTTAGCTTGTGTGCTTGTTTGAACAGTTTAATCCATTCATTCTTCAACAGATTTCATTTCGCAGCCTTCTCTCTAGTTTGAACTCTTCATTCTCTGAAGTGTTTGTCGGTGCCAGAGCAGAACAAGGACCCACAGTTTCACGGCATGTTGTCGGTGAAACTCCTGACGACAGTCAGTTTACTGATACTGACCCACACCATGACTGAAAGCAGCTGTTTTCATGTGTTTATCTGAAGAAGGGTTAACGTGACCACGGCCTGGACTTGCAGGCTGAAAATACCTCAACAAAAAGACCTTTGTTGGAAACTGGTGACATTTAAGAGATCAAGAAACAGGCCTCCAAGAATGCTACAGTTTATATCATGGAAAAATACGCAAGAGCTTGTGTTTTTACTTTTTGTGACCTCGGCCCACAGATGGTGCTGACTTTATTTTATCGGCCTCTTTCAGTGTTTATAAAAGTGTGCTGCAGTTAATGGAGTAAATACACAAATGGCCACATGTTGGCGTCCAGCGTAAACATCTAGAAATAACTTCTCTCCTAATTCATGATTTACAGAAACCTACAAGAGAGCCATCAGAGCCACATAAAGAAAACTAAAGGAAACACACGTTGCTCGCCAAAGACCTCACGTGATCTGTTAGCACGCGCAGTCTGACGAGGATGACTCTCAGCTACTACCTTGAATCTGGTTGACTTCAAGTTAGTGGGGATTATTTTAAGAGCAGGCACAGAAGTAATCCAACCATTCAGGCATGTTGAAGAGAAGGATTTTTAGGAATCTTCCTGTAAAACAGGAGCGTTTGCTTCAATGAACCATCAAGTTAAATAAAGGAGTAATGTTCTCTGTTGGGCATTTAATAATCCTAATAATTATTATTGAGCATGAACATTGACGTGTTGAACCACTTTGGCTGTGTTGCCTGGGAGGACTCAGGGGAAAGGACGGCCCCCAGAAACCATCTTATCACCAGCAAACTGGTTGGTCCACTGTAGGAGTGTACTGCTTAGTGGGAAAACAGTTTGTTTGTGTCTCCTCAGACTGATGAAGCCCTTCATATGGAGGGAGAATAGTTCTCAACAACAACAAACACTGTCCAAATGACCTGACTGAACACTGTTGACTCCTTAATAATTCCCTTTGAGACAGAGGGTGAAGATTATTTGGACTTTTAGCTCATCTCTCATAACAATGTTGAAACTGTTTGTTCTGATTTTGGGTTTCCATTCTGCTTTTTAGTGCTCTGTCCTTTTCTAAAATTAGTTCAACTTCCTGGTTTCAGGTTCAGGTTTAAGATTAATATATTGTTATTATTATTATCAATATTATTATTTTTATAGATGAGTGCAAAAAAAGAAGGACAATTATTGTACCGGTACATGGCACTGAGTTTAGCAGACAAACCGCCTGAGGATTGACGCCGTTGCACATTCTGATTGTTGCTTCAAAGCAGTTTCATGTGCGTTTCTGATTTAAGTTAGTTTTTAACTACCTTTTCTAGTTTACATCACTAGTGTTTCTGGGGACCAAAGCCTGGTCCTGGTGGAACACCATTTTGGGGTTTGGGTTAGGCTACAGAAATTAATGGAAGTCAAAATGTGGTCCTACTAAAGATAGAAATACAAATGTGTGTTGCTTTTACTTCCTGTTTGGTTTTCCTCTAAATCCCAGTTATTTGGATGCACTTTACATAGATTTGTGTACTACTGTACATAAAGTGCTGAGCACAAGTTTTAAACCACCTTTTCTTTGTGTTTTACTTCCTTACAGTCAGACTTTTTCCTTTCTTTTAAAATGGAGTAATTCTCCGTCCTAGTCTTTTAAAGATTCTTTTTAGATTTTTGGCTGATTAAAAAAAAATATATATATATATTTCTTTAGTTCAGCACATTGTTAGAGGAATGTGTCTCATTTGTTAAATCTCTTAACTCTGACCTATGAATCACTGAAGCATTAAAAAACATCAACAGATGAGCAACTTAGCCAAGAACCACTTTTGATTTGATTCTTTGGACACTTCACCGCCAGCCTGTTGAATAGACATGTTTTCTGTTAAAACTAACAAACATCAAATACAATTTGTCAGAAATTACTATAAATTGTATTTTAGCAGTAGAAACCTGATTCCTAAAGAAGTCTGAGCTGAAAATGCTATACTGTATACTGTAGTATAGACAATCAGCTAAAGGATGACACACCTCTCATGTCCTGTGTCAAGTATTTGCTTGATGTTTTTTCCTGTTTTTTAAAATCATGACTTCGAACTGGAATCATTTCCCCACACCTCAAGTAAAGTGTTTTCATCAGCTGCGTTTTATTTCTTTGAGGCTACTCTGGTCTTCTTTAAAGTTAAATTCATGCTATATTTTCATTTTCAAGTTCTATTGTTTTTCTTATTTTACATTTATAGCAGGGGTGTCCAGTCCTGATCCTCGAGGGACACTTTACAGAATGTTTTACTTGTTTCCTTGCTCCAACACACGGTTGAAGTACTTTGAAGGTTCTGCAAAAGCCTGTTAAACACTTATTGATTCAAACCAGATGTGTTGGAGCAGAGAAGCCTCCAAACCCTGGTTAATATTGGCCCTGAATGACCTGGATTGGACACTCCTGATTTATAGGCTGTTTTATGACTTTATATAGTAGTTATGAAACTCTTATGGTTGTTTTGACCGTACGATATGACGCTGAAAGGCAGGCTGTTGTAACATATAAAACAACACATCTTTTTAGGCGTCTGGCATTCCTTTAAGTTAAAATGATGTTCTTTATAGGCACATTTGAAATTAAGAATATGTGAAATAGCATTACAATGAGTAAAATATGTGTAAAAGTTTTCATGACAAATAATGTATAAGTGGGGGAAAATGTTAAATAAATTCTATGTACCGGTAATAGTAATATTATTATTTTGTAAAAGTAATCTTTTAAAATGGCAATCTAAATATTTTTTGGCTTGTTTGGATATATTTTTCATATATCTATAATTCATTTCTCAGTTATAAAGAAAATTTGACAAATTCTGAAGTTTTTTTTTTCCTATCTGCAATCAACATTTACAAAATCTCCATCAATTTTCCATAGATGAATGTAGATTTTCCTTTTTATATTAGGTTTTCAGCTGTGTGTGTGTGTGTGTGTGTGTGTCACATTTTATATTCATAACTATCATTTAAATTTCACCTGTTTATTGATCTTAAAAGGGCATTCCGTTGAGTTCTTGAGATATCCTAAATATATGACAGTTGGAGACAAGAATTTAAATTCAATTACTGGTGTCTGAAACTGATTTTCAACCGTTATATTATGAATACTGGATATTTCTAATGACGGCTTTACTAGTTAAACGTTTTTGTTTGTATTATTTTAATGTCCAAACTTATTAGACTGAATATTACAAATAATATGGCATTTTGTTTATTGTTTTATATTTGGAAATATTAGTTCAATGCACCATATTATTATATATACTGTACTGGTACATATAATTGTTGTTGAACTCTTATTACTGCACTTTAGTACTTTAATTACTGTAAAGTTGGTTACTGAGAGTAGGGTTCTACCAGCTAGTTGAAACTGTACAATCATTATCAGTAAACTATTTTCTTAATAGCATTATAGTCTAAAAAAAAAACACTTTACTTGTTAAAGAGAAGACAAAACCTCAGTAATTCAATTCGACTCAGTTTATATAGTGCCAAGTCACAACAGAAGTCATCTCAGGGCGCTGAACAGAAACATTCATAAATATAAAATAACACAATTTCTCTGGAGAGCAGACTGCTTTGAATTTAACTCCGTCGCAGAACTCTCACCTTGAGCAAGCACGACGGCAACAGTGGAAAGGAAAAACTCACTCACGAGGAAGAAACTTTTACAACCAGGCTCAGGACAAGCTATCCATTTCTAAATAGTGAAATGCATATTTTATAAGGCATAAATATTTCCAGAATTATAATAATAAAAATACTACATTAAATACGTTTAGGATTTGAGTTTGATTGCAGTTATTTACGGTAAGCACAGGGAGTAGTTCTGTTGTTATATGATTAACCGGCTTACCATACAGGTTGTTTTTCTCTTCATGCAGACGCTCATTAGCATTTTTAGCTTTAGCCCTCGGACAGTTGGCTCCGCCCCCTGCTCTCTGATTGGTCACATTGTTACTGGAGTTGTCAGTCGGCTCGGGGAAGCTTTCCTCTTCAGTCCAGGCTGAAGCTGCACACAGACGTCCTGATCCCAGCGGCAGTCAGTCATCCTTCCCCCCCCTTTTTTTTTTGTTTGATTGCAAGTTCGGATAGCACCGAAAGAGACGCCAGCCGAATCCATGCCATAGCACACCGTTTGTGGAAAATGATAATCTGCTTGAATACAATGGAATACCCCTTAAGATCGCAGTGCCAGCGAGTACAGAAACAGGTAGGTGATCCTGCTCACCACCGGTTCATTCATTTGTCTACAAATCTAAGAGGAAAAAAAAAGGGAAAGGCTCTTTTAAAAAGCCGCTTTGCAGCCCTTTTAATCGTTTAACTTTTGTTCTTTCACTGTTGGCTGTTAAAGTAGTAAGGTATTTAGCTTAGTTTTTAACATGTTTCACTTGGTAAACTTAACGAAGTAACGGAGCTGCTCGGCAGTTAAGCTAGCTTAAAAAAAAAACAACAGCCCAACCGAACTTCCAATCTAAACTCCGCTAACTGTTCACGAAACGGGCTGTTTTTAGAGTTCGGGCCTAAATTATTATCAAAGTGAGATTCATGAGGTTGAAATCGGCGTCGTTTACTTTTACCATCAGCAGAGCTAGAAGACGAGGAGGCGAGAAGATTTCCGTCTTCAGCCGTTGGTGTCACGTAAAACCCGCAACGTTCAGTCGGTTTGAGACGAAAAACGCGAAGAAATGCGGTTGTATGCGACGTCTGTTAACGGCAGCGACACGGCTGTCATTTTTCATAAAAGCTTGATTATTATTATCATTATTATTTTTAAGATTAACATGATTCCAGTATGATAGGAAGCTGCAGGTGAAGGTGAAGTCTTCTGATTCTGCGTAAAACAACAAAGTGATCAGTGCGCTGTGAAGTCATTTAAAGTATTTAACACAGTAGTGTAAATGATGAACTTGTATTAGGATCCCCCCCCTCACCCCACTTGCAGCCCATTAGTTTTGGGGGTCCTTGTGCCTTTTTTTTTTTTTTTTTTTTTTTGGGGCTGAGGAGGCCTGCCAATCAAAGTTGTTTTTCTCCCATACTCTTGTTTTTGCTTTTTGCAACAGAAAGGGGGCGCTGTCCTGAATGCAGGTTCCCCACCACCACCAAGGTCCTCTGCAGACCTGAGGGCAGGAATGGAACAAAAGAGACAGTACTGCAAGCCTAAACTCTGATTTTAAGAAGAGTTTTGCTTATTTTTGCAAACCTTTTTCACTTCTATACTAGGGACATGCAGGAAATGTGCAGGTTAGGTTCCTGTTAAAATGTGCAAATTAATTAGTAACCCACTCCCTCTTAATTTGCTCATTATAATCATTATCAGTGAAACTCTTGTTCTTGATCTACCTGCCTGCCTTGTTTACACAAAGACCCAGTCGCACAGGGCTTCATGTAGGTTTGTCTGCACTTTTCTTGTCCTGCAACACATTTTGTTTGCGTTGGTTGTGCTCGAGCTCCCCTCTCTGCAGCTGGTTTGATTTGCATTACTCTTTTTTTTTTTTTTAAGCTCAGCTTGCAAAAACACAAAAAAAAAAAAAATCATCTGCTTGTTTCCCCTCAGGAGGGTATATGATAAGCGTGGACCTGCTCCAGGCTCAGTTAGAATATAGATAGGATGTCCTCTTCCATCACATGCTACACAAATGCATATTCATGGCATTATTTTTCCATGTCTTTGTGCGTCGCCTCAGTGTCACCTCGGCCCTGCGCTCCACTTCATATCGCTGCTTGCTCAATGCTGCTGTTTTGTCAGCCTTTGTCTGCATTTACCTTTTCTTCCCCATCGGTGACGTCACTTCTGTTTTTCATTTCATCCCTGCACCATGAGCCTCTCTGATCAATACAGTATACAAATGACCTCAGGTTTAGGGAGATATTGGTTTTAATCTAATAATCTAATCAATCTAATCAAATAACCTGTGGATTTATGACTTAGTTTGCAGGTTAACGGGTTTAAACACACCTAAAAGTGCTCCAATGCAGACGTTGTTTTTTTGACCAGTTTCAAAATGAGGTGTTGCTGACTGTGCAGTAAACACAAAGCATAGCTTTATGTGCATATATGTGTGCAAAATATGTTTTGTAATGCCACCCACACTTAGCTAGATGTTTGCTTGGTGCTTTATATGTCCACCCACACACTCGTTACCATTTATTACATTTTGATGTGGATGATTTTTCTGTATGTGAGCAGTGAGGAGTGCATCACCTTGTTAAAAAGCACTGCCTGCGTGGTTTGTTTTTAGGTGATAAAGATGAACCTGGACATAGACGAGAAGAATTGGTGTTTAAGCGTAAATTAAGATGGAGCTAATTGAAATAGATTCAACTGGACTCTTTACGTTTTGTTTTTGTGTTGTCAGCTGAGTTTATTTCATAGGATGTGTCATTTCCTGCATGAAATCCACAGTAGTTCCTGTTTCAATTTGACACGTCTGATTTTGTCTGGACATGTTTGAGATTATGAAAAAAGTACCAGTTTCTTCACTAACCCAGTGATGACAAATTCTGTCTCCTTACTCAGCCCCAGAGTAAGTATCGTCACTAAACTCTGTGGTTTTCATTCATCTCGAGGCCAGTGGTCACGCTTTCAGGGATGAAGATGTTCACATCCTTGATAGAGAGGAACGATGATTTGATAGAGTAAAGGAGGCCATCTTTGTGAAGAGAAACCGTCCATCATTAAAAAGGCGCAGAGGCCTCCGTGTTCAACTGCCCCCCTCTTACAATGCTGTTATTGCTTGTATCACTCAGCCCTCTGTGAATAGCAAGCGGCCATGAAAGCACTGACGCCCTTTTGTAAGGCTGAAGGTCCTCCTTTAGCATGTGAACAGCTGGTTTTGGCTAAACTGATCCACTATGAGAAGGGGCTATTTATAAGACTGAGTTTAGTGCAGCTGCTCAGACTCACAAAGTTTTGTGGATAAAAGACAAAAAGTTTCAACGTTGTTGATTATTTTGTGTTTTTGTTTTTCCTCCAGAGGACCTGATTTAAATTAGTTAGATTTTTGTACATGGATTATTGAGCGTGCATATGTTGTCACTAAATATTCTGCTTTCCCATTTTGAATGTTTTTGGGGGACAGAAATGACAAAAAGGTCACTCTGTTCATGGGCCTGGAGGTCAGAGGTCAGCTCCTGGGTCTGTAAAACTAGCAATAATATTTTGCAGATGTTTTTTTGTTGAAGTTTTTGTCAAGGAGTCGTAGAAGAACAGTCTATACAGCTTTTTCACATCTTTTGATAAAGCAAACATTTTTGGATCTGTCCTGTGTGGGAGGAAAACCACTGAATGGAAAAGTTCTTAAGAAGTTTTTAATGGGTTTTTCATCATTAATTTGCAATCGGAGCTATTTTTTTTAATTTCCTGACAAACTAGATTTATGTTTTCCTGCATGTTAGGTTCTTGGAAATGTTCACTCAAGGCGTGTTTTCGACAGTTTTAGCTTGTGAAGTAGTGGTTGGTGCAGCGCTGTTCCTTTCAGTGATCAAACCAGTTGGCGCTCAGTAACCTAGATTCTGCAGCTCAGAATACTAATCAGCAGCAGCACTTGTGTTTGCAGAGCAATGCTTCTGTGAATGCGCTCTTGTTTGTGTTTGATTGACAGGCACCTGTGCACCCCACATTTTCTCCCACTCTATATATATACTGTATACATTTTTAGGGGTGTTGACAGACGAGAGGTCGTGGTTTGCATCCAAGCATGTTCCGTTTTAGTGCCAACTTCATCCCTTTTTGTTATTTTCTTTGTTTAATCTACAAGATTATGGGGAAAGATTAGTCTGTTAAGTGTGCTGTGTTAACTTATTTTATTTTCTAAGATCTGAACAGGCCGACTACATAGAATGAGAGGTGGAGCGTCTCCCAGGATCAGGCAGGAGCCACCAACATGACCCAGAGAAGTGAAATTCCATACGGAGCTTCCATTCAGATAAACCAAACCGTCACAGTGAGCTAAAATTAAGTCACAGGGGTCCCTTACTTGTAATTTCCTCTGTCTTGTATAGGTTGATGTGTCTGACTTGGACAGTAATTGTAATCCTAGACAGCAAATTAATTGAATTGTTAATTCTTTGCCAGGTTTTGCTGTGCTTCAGGCTTTAATCAGCTCAGATTTCACATACAGATGAATCCAGTCAGTGGTCGAGCTCCCAAACCTCTTTTCCTAAAGGCCATTGTACGCGAGATCTAATAAATAGTCGTGCCACTGAGTGCAGGCCAGCTTCTCTCTCTGCATCAGCCTGTTGCTCTTGGCTCCTCGGTCTAGTCGTTCCCATTTTTGTATGTTTGGCCTTCTCCGTTTCTTCAGTGCCGGCGAGCTTCCCTTTTCAAGGCCTCCGAAGCTCAACTTTCAAATTAGTTTCTTCATCTGTGCTTCCTCAAAGTGTGTAAATTCCCTTTTTAAATGGCAATTTTATGTGTGCCCCCCCACCCCGCCTTGATTTTGTTAGTTTCAGCTGCTTGTTTGGGGCTTCCTTTTCCATTTCAGATGAACAGCAGTTGATCCGTTGTCTCGTCTACATTTGATAAACATTAAGTGGTCTCATAAGACCAGCGTGAGTTGGTGTCTGTGGAGAGGGTTGTTGTTTATTTGAAGGAGAAATAAAGTCAGGAATGCACTCACTTGCCAGTGGCGCCGTATCACAGCGTCGCATTTGCTCTTCTTCCAAAACGGCCTCTCTTCCGCTGATTTAAGGTGCGGAACATGACTCCAGTCCAAAGCACAGTCTGACCCCGTCATCACATGCTGTGGACTCTGAAGTCCAACTCTGTGTCGAGCCAACAAGCTTTGGAACAAATTGAAACCTCATAAATACACCCAAGGAAAGTCAGCGTCCCGTTGCTCATTTTATATTTGTTTCATTTCATTTGAAAGTGGTTATATCTGTTAATCATGGTAATGGGAACCTTTAAAAAATATAAAACACGTGGATGCTTTTGTTTCATCTTAAGGCCCTTAACAACTTGACAACATTTACTTAATTGTCCAACTAACAATCCAAAAAAAGACTCCAAATACACTGAATTGATTGTAATAAAATTGAATGAATTAATAAAATATTTACCACATTGTAAACATTTCAGCCATTTTTATTACTTCCTCAGTATGAAGGAGGAAAGTCCTGAGGATAGCAGAACCAAACTGATGGTTGTTTTAAAGTTTCCTGTCAGAGACCAACCATTTCTCTCTTTTTCTGTCCTTCTTTCTTCAGATGATGGTGAACGGTGAGAAGGAGCGGGTGTCGTTGCTGGTCATGAAGAAACTGGTCAGCAGGGGCAGCGTGGACGCCGTGTCCCAGCAGATGGCGTCTCACCCTCAGTATCTGGAGAGCTTCCTGCGCACACAGCACTACATCCTGCACATGGACGGCCCCCTGCCGCTGCCATACCGCCATTATATCGCCATCATGGTCAGTGACCGGGCTACTGTTATTGGTGCACGTTGACGACGTGCCAGATGGTCTGAAAATCTTTTTTTTTTTAACTTTATGTTCCAGGCTGCTGCACGACATCACTGCAACTACCTGGTGTACCTGCACTCGGCTCAGTTTCTGAGGGTGGGCGGGGACCCTCAGTGGTTGCAGGGTTTGGAAGCAGCACCCCGCCGCCTTCGCCTTCTCGACCACATCAATAAGGTGCTGGCCCACCAGCCCTGGCTCACCACCTGCTCCCATATCCAGGTACGACAAAGTTGTAATAAAAAAAATCAAATTATTTCTGTTTTTTTATTTATTTTTTTGTAGAATTAAAACTTGTCTCTGTGCCTCGCAGACTCTGCTGAAGGCAGGCGAACAGTGCTGGTCTCTGGCCGAGCTGGTGCAGGCCGTGGTGATCCTGGCCCACTGCCACTCCCTCTGCAGCTTTGTGTTTGGATGCAACACAGACTCCAACTTTGTTCCTCTTGCCAAGTCTCCCAACGGTAACCCGCTGACCTTCTGCCCCTTTGATGCTGCCAACGGCAACACCAGCGTGCCTCCATCTACCGCTGCGCCCTCTGAACACATAGCACGACGACGGGTAAACAAACCTGACTTTTCCATGTTAAAATATTAAAGAGTCGAGAGAATTGCAAGACAAATGTAGTCTGTCTTTAAGACAAATATGGAGTGGCTTATTTAACACATTTAATCTGACCAAACCTGTTTCTGGAAGAAGCACTTTATTTATGAAGACTTTCACTGAGCGTATCAGTTCACCTCAGGCATCTGTAAAATTATTATACTGACTAAAAACACTGCAAGTTAAAATGTAATAGTGTGAGTTTTACAATTACTTATTGTTTTGCTAAAAAAAGTCACATTAACAGTATAATGAGCACGCTGCATGGTAATAAACATTACAGAAGTCAATATGAGCAGTGAGTGTAATTTGGTTAAGGTGCAGTGGGAAAAAAAGAAGAGCCACATATTTTCCTTATAAGAAAATCCAGGCAATGGAAAAGCTTACCGGTAGTCTATTTCTTATTGAAATTAATTGGCTCCCTGTAACCAGCTGATCACAAGCTTAACTTGCTCACTGGTTACTTTGTGTGGAGATGTGTTTAACTTGAGCTTTGCATCGGCCTGTTTTTGTGCTGACAGTCTTTAGACTCCAGTTGTGACATGGTTTGTCTAAAGGAGAAGATCCAGAAGTCCCAGGAGGAGCAAGAGAGGAGAGACGAGCGTTTTCTGCAGACACAGACCCTCCAGCAAACAGGTGACCCACTGGAACCCTAACCGACAGCGTCTGTGTTTATGCTCGAGTGGTTAGCTTGAGTGTGAAATTCAGGTCACATGGTGTGAAACTCGAGCAGACACACCACTCCCCAGCCACACTGATGCATTCTGGTCATCATCTCTGCTGTCGTCGTCTCCGTTTTTAGACATGGAAGAAGAGGAGGAGACGATGTGCTTCGCGGATCCATCACGTTTCATCACCGACGCCGACTTCTGTTATCAGGAGTTCGCCCGCAGGGACGAGGACCGCTTCCAGGTGTTGAGAGTTCAGGTGAGAATGTTACATCAGGTGCTCTGCCGGTAAACAGGAACGTGTCATGGCCGTCCTGGTGGGTCAGTAGGCAAATCAAAATGTAAATGTGTTTGCAGTGCGATAGCACCTGACAGCATGTTTTGCATATCAACTCACTGGGTTTGACTCACAAACCCAAATGAGCATCTCTCTCTGTTATTAGTGGAAAAAGGCGAGATTGTTTTTAAAATACATATTTTAATGTTGTAGGATTGTTGTGTATATTTTTGATGCGGTATAAGTTACGCAGGTTGCAACAATTGAAATGAGGATGTTTAACTACCCTGATGCATGCTCAATAATCCAGGTAGAAAAATCTAAAAAAGCTAAGTCTGGTCCTCTGGACATTCAAA
>JARVGV010001030.1:14754241-14765860 GCA_031762435.1 Hypsolebias longignatus | reverse complement strand
AAAACAAAAAAAACAAACCCAAAAAAAAAAAAAAAAGTAGAACATCTACATTTTTTTTTTTTGCTTTGTTTTGTTTTTTGAATGTCCAGAGGACCAGACTTAGCTTTTTTAGGATGTTTAACTGTTTTCTTGTACTTGCAGGACTATTCATGGGAGGACCACGGCTTCTCCTTAGTAAACAGGCTGTACTCGGACATCGGCCACCTCCTGGACGACAGATTCAGGAGCGTGGCCACCCTGCCCTCCATGCACAGCCCCGATCTGAAGAGGGCAATCTGGAACTACATCCACTGTGTGTTGGGAATCCGGTGAGATGACTACTTCATTGTGCTCTCCTCTCCCACTAGAAGTGAAAACTCAGGATCATTTTATTTTTATTTAGTAGGTAAACGTGTGCTCTGCTTTTGCTCGCAGGTATGATGATTACGATTATGGAGAGGTGAATCAGTTGCTTGCACGAGATTTAAAGCTGTACATCAAAGCTGTGGCTTGTTACCCAGACGCAACAAAAACCCTGGTGTGTCCTCTCAGCTGGACTCTGCTCAAAGCTTCAGAAAGGGTAAGAGTGTTTCTAACAGACCTGTTGGAGATAATAATCAAATACTTGTTGGATTGCTGGGAAAACAGCAAGAACGATTTAACTCACTGTGCAAAATAAACCAGCCTGCAACACTTAAGACACCAATAAAAGTGATTTTAGTTTTGTATTCTGTTCATAATTCAGATGGTATGTGCTGGACTAGTACCTCCATGTAAAACTGTTTTATTGTTGATGTAATTTCTTCACATAAATCAAATGGCAAAAACAAATTTTAGTCATAGAAACCAACAAATAACTTTATAGAGTAAAATGTTAGGTTATTTGATGTAACCCTGGTTCTTTCGTAACAGAGTGAGGTGTTTCACTATGGGAAATGCTCCAGCGTGACCAACTATGGAAGCTCCAATGACATCATGTCTGTTTGAGACAGACTGGTTGAGCTGTGCTCAGGGCTCCGCCCCCATCATGATGCCACAGTCAACTGACCACCACCGATTCATTCTAGGATGGTTTCTTTTCGTGTCCATGCAAGGAGTCAAAGTGTTGGTGAAGCACCTCACTCTGGTATCAAAGAACTGGGGTTACATTAAGTAACCTAACGTTCTTTGTTTAACTGTTGGGTGTTTCACTACAGAAGATATAGCCTGCTCCCGTATTGCAAGAAAGCCCCAAAGCCAACAGGTATCCTGAACTTGGTCCAGTATTGCCTGAGCCAGGGATGGCTGAGCCACATTGTCTGTAAAAACAGACAAACGTATGGCCCAGCTAGCTGCCGCACAAATATTCTTGACAGATACCCCTCGAGACAGGGCCTATGATGTGGCCATGCTCCAGGTCGAATGGGCTTTCAGACCAGTCGGGGGCTCTGTACCCCTACATCTGTAACTTAGACTAATTGTCTCCACAATCCAGTGTGCCAGCCTCTGGCATGACACTGGTTTCCCTTTTATGAGTCGAGGACCAATCAGAGAACAGCTGGTCTGACTTCCTGAAGCCAGATGTGTTGTCTACACTTTCAGTGTCTGCACAAGACACAAGGAGTTAAAGCTTTGCTCCATTTCAGAGGAGAATGGAGGTGTGCTGAGAGCTAACAGCTCTACTGAACAACATCTGTACACAGAATCCATCACCTCCAGCACAAAAGTTGGATTGGGCCTCAGACACACCTTGGAGAAGGTGCCCACAGCAAACTGATGGCTAAAGTGTAAATCACCCACCCTTTTAGCTGTGGTTAAAAATAAAAGCAGAACAGTCTTTAAAGAAAGAAATGTCATCCCTGCCCCCTCCACAGGTTCAAAGGGATGATTATGGAGGGCCTCCAGCACCAGTGAGAGATCCCACAATGGTCCCAAAGGACTAGAGATCGTCAGCTTACGTCATGAAGCGACACACTAGAGCAGGGGTGTCAAAGCCACTTACAAAAGGGGGCCAAAATTAAAACCTTTTTTCAAACTAAGGGCCAGTTTCTGAAACTACATTAACTCAAGTTGGATCTCCAACATCTTTTCTTGGTCACAGGTTCCTCAACAAGAATTTGATTGGTCTCATTGGATGTTCTCTGTTGTACTTTCGACATCATAACCAAAGCTTACTGAAAAAAATTCAAGAGATACAGTAGAAGTATTTGACGTTTCACATATCATCTTGAGGGCCAAATAAGATGTCAACGAGGGCCACATTTGGCCCCCAGGCCTTGAGTTTGACACATGTGCACTAGAGGGTGCTGTCCAATAGATTTGTCGCCAAATTCCTTTTTCCAGTAGGCTCTGTAGAAAATGGAGCACATCCATGAGAGAGCACTGGAAGAGAATGATGTGCCTCCCCCCCACACCGTTTTTCAAAAACTCCCCATTTACCACTAAACAGATAATGAGTAGAGGAAGCCCTCACACTCAGAATAGTGTTAATGACCTCTGGGGGGTGTGATACCAGCCAGATCTGAATTCCACCTTTCACAGGCCAGGCCCAGAATGAGGTCTGGGTGGGGGGTGATAAATTTCTCTCCTGGCTTGGGACAGAAGGGACCCAGGGCTTGGATGGCCACCAAAATCAAAGACCGGCCCTGTTCGGAAACATCTCTCATGTCACTGGAGCTTTCATAGTTTGTCACACTGGAGTGTTTCCCAAAGTGAAACATGGAACAAGTTAGAACAAGAACTAAAAGTTTTCTTAAGATGAGGACAGTGTGAGGTCGCCCTCTAGTGGCGCTCCTGACTCAATCAACGGAGGTTCAGTCCAAGAATGAAATGTTTGGTTAATGTACAGTACATTAGTTTTTAACGAACTTTGCTGCTTTTTTAATGAAAAACACATTAGGACTGATTATTTACACATTTAGCATTTGTGATCATCTTGACTCATTTGTGTTTAAGTGTAATTTCACTTCCAGAAGTGAAAAACGCAGTGTGTTCTTTTCTTTAGACGAAGTTTACGGTCTCAGAACATCTCAAGTGTTTTGTCACAGAGAAATCAGACAAGCCGTTTGTTTTCCCCTCCTCAGATACACGTAAATTTACTCATCGTGGAGGCCCGGCTGCAGGCGGAGCTGCTGTACGCGCTGAGAGCCATCACTCAGTACATGATAGCCTGAGCGCTCAGAAGAGTGAAGCTGAAACTGTTTGTCGGTACGGAGAGACTCGGAGGCACGAGGACGGAGACATCTAATGACCTGGGACAAGATCAGCACTTTTAAGGACACAGAACCCGGTCGTTCGTGGCTGTGCCTCATGATTATTCCTCTCAGATTTATTGTATTTATACCGCAGTGTGCCATACCCTCTGTTCACCCTCGTGTTGTCTTCTGGTGGAGTCCTCAGAAAACATCCTGGCTCTCAAAGGTTATGTGCAATTATTAGTACCTATTAAAATTTTTACCTACTGTCATGTGTTCCAGTTCAGTCTGCGAGAAACTGAGTTTTCAGAGGCCAACACTCCTTTTTGTTGTTAGACAAATCTTTTGTATTGATGCTATCCTAAAAAGATCTTTTTGTACAAGTTGAATGAATGTTAATGGGAGCCCTGGTTCAGAATGTTTTTGAATTTCATTTTGGAAGGACATTTAGTGGACTGTAGTTGGCCCTCCCTGATGTTTCGTATTAATGCTGGTCGAGAACAAACAGCCGTGACACTGATGGAAGTTATCACATTACTATAGTTTCTTTTAAATAAGCACTTTTTAAATAACTTTATATATTTATAATGCAATGTAGCTCAAAAGCTTGTTAGTGTGACGTTTTTTCTCTGTGTCTAGCTTTTTCTTTTTTACTGTTCTCAAAACTTTCACTTTGTTTTACGCCACAGATTTTTGAGTGAAGGTACTTGATTTAAGATATTGGTATTTCTTTTTTTTGGGGTAAGATAAAGTCTGTGCAAAGCTTCAAATTGGTATCTAAACTAATCTGAGATTGTCAGAGTTGTTTATTACAACTGAGCCATTTTCAGAGTGTTTGGTCTTTTCTGATACATTTCAGGAAATCATAATGGCCAACATTTCATAGAGATAACTTCTTCAATAGACATAAATGCACAAAAGGTGGAGGAAAATTAAAAAAAAAAACCGTTCAGAAGTAGACCGGCACTGCCCGAGTTCAGATAGTTTAGTGTTTAAGCTTTACTGTTTGTGTTGCATTAGAGCCGATTGAATTCTGAAAGCAGAGCGACGTCTTGTTAAAACATTTTTTTGTTTGTTTTTGTAAAATTTTGATTAGCGGTACTCTTGTTTTTCTGGGTGTGACTGTAGGACCTGCTTGTTGCGCTGTAGTCTAGCTTGATATCAAGGTTTGGCAGATCGTAGAGATGGGTTTAGAGGCTGCAGGATGAAACGAGTGCGTATTTGACAAAAGCTAAAGCGCTGAGAACACAGGTGCCTTCAGATTCATGTGGAGGGGTGTTCCTAACTGTAAACTGTGCGACTACCTTTAGATAACTGGGAACAAATTATTTTTGTTCTGGTCTTAGCTGGCATCATTTGTGGTAAATGCTGCAGCTTTAAGTCCATATTTCAGATGCCTAATCAAGCCCCAGCAAGTCTGCAAAGAGCCTTTGACATAGAAGGATGCTTCAAATGTTCAACTTTAGGTAATTTCAGTAAAAGGACAATTATATTTAAAAATAAAATACAAAAAAAAGTGAAGTGCAAATCCTTATTGAAAATGTGAAAAATTTTCTATAAAAATACTCTTTAAAATAACTTCTGGCCATTGTTTTCTTTTCATCAGTTTCAGTGTTTTTGTCAAACGTTCACAGTTTTAACCTTTTTATTTTAATAATCAAATTTATGAAAATTTACTCGTGAATTTGATTAAAAATTATTAAACGGTATGATCATTTGCTTTTTTATGAAACATGTTTGTGTGTGACGATTACTTTCCGCTGTACACGTCGCACACCATTTAAGTCTTGTCTATTATGCATCACCGCCGACTACCCATTGACGTGGGCCGGTGTTGTGCCAAAAATCGATTGGCTGCCAAACGGCGGCCGCGGGAGCATGCATGGGAGGACTTTAACAAGAATTTAACAAGACCAACGCTTAAAAACAATTATTTGTTTGCTCAAAAATATAGCAAAGGTGTGTCTCAGTTTAGCGTTTCTTTAATAAATGCACCTTGACAGTCAAATCAGCTGCATTTCACCTGGGCAGCGCGGCAACATGCAGCTGATTTGACGTTTGCTCCAGGAGTTCTGGAGCGAGACAAAGGTGGTTTGGTATGGCAAGCCAAGCGTCTCATCAATAGCCACTTTTACCTATTATTGAGACACTTGGCTTGCCATATCACTCACAGGCCCTTTAGCGGCTGAAAATGGTAGAGTTCAATATTTTCCATGTCAGAATGAATGAAATTGTCAGATCTCTGCCAAAAATTGTTATAAATATGAGGGGGAAAACGTATACTGTACTGTATTAGTTTCTTCTGTGTATAAGTCTTAGGACTTGCAAATTTATGCAAAAAGGTGCAACTTCTACAGCAAAAAATACGATACGTTCATGTAATTTGTTTATACTGTACTTAACGGTATGACAGCCCAGACATCTCTCCCTCTCTTTATTAATCTTTTTTTTCCTCTTAATATTAAATAATTAGAGGGGCTTTGAAATAAAACATGTTAATCATACATCCAAACATACGGCTTGATTGAGACTAGAGTGCAGCTTTTGGTAGCGGTCATACACTAATAATGTCACACAATGTCATCAGCTGTATGTTTCCATACAATGATGAAATTAGTCTGCATTTAACCCATCCACCACCAGGCGGTGCAGTGGGCAGCTATTGAAAGCGCCGAGGATCGAACCTGAGACTTTCGGGTCACAATCCGGCTGCTCCGCCTCTACACCATCTTGGCAGACGAGGTAAGAAAATAAACTCGATGGTGATCAGTGGAATTTGGTGAAACATGAAATTCCAGCCCTCTTAGGAGCTCTGTAGCTCAGACATGGCATTTAAAGTGTAAATGGGTCACATTAAGTTGGACTTGACAGCACTTTGATATCTTCTGGTTTTCACACAACCAGTTTACGTTTTAATATTTATTGGCCATTTTCCATAGAAGGTCCACCTGACTTGATGACGTCGTTCTAACTTCAAAATGTCTGAAAAATTAGTTTTAATCCCCCAACTATATTTGATGCATATACAAACTTGACTTCAAAACGTAAATCCTTAATTGTGTGTCACTGTTGCAGAACTTCTGGTTTTGTCCCCCCCACCCCAAAAAAAAAAAAAAAAAAAACACCAAAGTTTCAACAAATTCTGTTCTTTTGGCTCAAGATAGTGTCCTTTTAACTTGTATCTCCTACATAAAACACTGTGAACATAAAAAAATTAACCTTAATAACCATCACTTAGACTTCCTGTCTACTTCTCATGAAGTGTGGTTACCATGGTGACTACGAGGATCATCTTTGTTCTTGGTTATCTTTACACTTTTTAACAGTTATAAATCAAGTATTACCCGGCAAGCATTTTTTTTAAGCTTAGAATATACCAGTTTTATACACGCCAAAACCAAAAGACTGAATCAGGAAGACAATTTGAAATAAAAATCTATATCCACCCGTGGTGGAAACATTTTTTCGTCTGCTCAGATCGCAGCGCGACAGCCTCCTGTAGTGACGACCTCAAGACAATAATGAGCGGAACAGAGTGGGTTAAACAGTTTATTGGATTTATTTCTGCTCTTCTACTGCTTGTCATTTCTTTTACAATGTGAAAAAAAAAAAAAAAAGACTGAAACGGGGGTGGGGGTAAAGAACGAGAACAACTATCAAGATGATTACAAATCAGAGGCTTTACCTGAATTATCAACTTGTCGATCCAACTCGCCCTTTAGTGACGAAAGAAAATTAACTTTGCCAAATGCTAACATGTTGTAACAAACGGGGGCAATTTTAAACCTCAGAACATACAGGGGACTAACTGCTACTTTAGAATAACTGAAGGGAAAAAGAGATGTGGATATCTTGTTAAATAAGGAAAGATAAAAGCAAAGTAATAACACCACACTGGACTGCTCGGAGGCAGCAACCGTAAACTGGAGGAAAAAAGCAGCTGCTGTCGTCTATAACAGGCCACCGGTGACCAAAAATCAGCCCGGTTGTGTCTAAAATGAGTAGGTTATGACTGAAACTAGCCAAGAAAAATAACAATGCATATTTAAAATGAGTTGTTTCCAGATTAGATGGGCTGAGCTACTCTACGTGTACCAAAAAAAAAAAAAAGGTGGAGAGAAAAGTTCAAAAACCCTGATATGCACCCACTGCATCACGGCCAATACATCACAAATGAACTCATCTAGCACCATTTCAAAAGTAAAAATTTAAATTGTAAAACGTCCGTGGGGAAAAAAGAAGGGAGCATTTACACAAAACACCCGGCTATGGCGACAAAGGATGGGTTTAATGCTGGGACCGAACACAAAATTAAAAAATAAAACGCTAAATATCAGAGAGGGGACATGATCAGATGGAATCCTGCTACAAAGTAATATTGTGCTCTAGTGTTTTCAATATTGGCTGTAAAAAAAAAAAACTTTAACAAGGGATACACAGGGCCGGATAGCTATGAACACATCTGAAATTAAAGGAATTAAAACGCAAGTTCAGCTCTTTTTTTAGACGGAGTCGTCTTCAGGAAAATCGTTCAAAGACGTGTTTGTTTCCAGTCTGCCGCGACGCAGAAAATGTGCAAAACAGGCCTTTTTTAATTATTATTTTTTTAAACTCTATTATCCTGCTGCTTCGTCTGAGAGGTAACAGCTGCGTGAATTATGAGATGAGAACGTTTCTGATAAAAGATTTCCACTTGAAATCAACAAAAAAAGAGGCAGCGCGGGAATCTTAGCCAACGTTTATCAAGTATTCGTCGTCCAAAACAAATAAAAACAAAAAAAATCACATTGCAGGTATTTTTCGCAAAGCTTATGTACACCGAGGATACTGTCAGGCCCAAGCGCTCCCTAAATGCCATGCAACTGCAAATGTTAGTGTTCCTTTGGTTACGTTAAAAAAAACAATCTACATGCATCTCATTCTTTACAAAGTGTAGAAAATTACCGTTAAAAATGATCTGAGAATGCTTCCTCTGATGTAAAAAAAAAAAAAAAAAAACCTGACGCTTTCATTAGTACGGTAATATATTTATTTGTATTAATATCCGATTCAACATCTCAATCTAAAGTGTATATTAAAACTATAATCAAATATATTCTTTTCTTTCTGTACTTCTCACGCTGTAAATTAATTGCTTTAGCGTTAGTATTTAAATATTAAAGTATGAGGATACTCTTATCCATACAATCGGTCCCCAACCCCCCCTCCCCAACACCGATAAAAACGATTTAATAGAAAAATCTTAAGTAGCGAAAGCCTTCAAGAAGTGATTTTGTTTCTCAAATTTCCTTCAAGATTCCCATTTACCTCTCTGCGTAGCGTGCCGTCAAGTACATGTGCAACGTCTACATTAAATTGTCTCTTTTACAATATCATAACTTTTTTTATTTATTTTTTTACTGAAATGATACATAACGTGGATGTGTTCTTTTAGTTTGGGGTTCCTTCACAGGAAACCTAAGTGCTTTGAAAATGCGCAGACGCCAATCAAAAACCAGAAAGAAGGAAAAAAAGAAGTAGACAATTTAACAGTGGAAGCATTCTCCTTTTGAGAACATTCTCGAACTTGTCCAATTAATCGCTCGTTACAGCGACTGTGTTCACTCGTTAATGCCCCCGAGTATAATGTCACAAATCACATTTCTTCATTCTGTTAGTTTCACTGCACATCAGGGAAAAAAAAGACACCCTCAAAGAGACATCTCCCCAAACACACTGGATCGACATCAAAAATACCAAATTATTCTTGGTTTCAAATTTTAAAACAGTTGTTTGGGCGATTTGTGAAGCCAATGTTGTCAAACATTTCATAACGTCAGCCGTCCGGTTATTTTTTTTGTTGTTGTTTTGTTTTTTAATCACGCCGCTTGTTTCCGGGGCGGTGCAGGGGGTCGTTCGCACCACATTCAGTCCATCAAACGGCGTTTGGTCTGGAAAAGTCATCTTAAGAGTTTCAGCGTAAAAACTGGCCATTTCTCGAATAGGAAAAAAAAAAATTTCAACACCAGTGCCAGATAAATTCATGGTACCATATCTGAAGCTACTCTGGTGTAACTTGACTGAAATGCAAACTCCCAACAGCAGGGAGACGATGATTTGTCTTTCCACTCCAAAAATATTATATTGCGCATCTTATTTTAAAAAAAATACTCAGTTCAGTTTCTAAGAAAAAAAATGGCTAGCAGCCGAATATTTTGCCAAGTATGGAGAAAACTGTGCATAGTAGCCTGAATCGTCCCGTTGTCCTCCGCATGTCTTGGCACATGACGTGGGCCAGGCATCCATGTTGCCATTTAAAGTCAAAGGAAAAAAAAAGTATTTATAAAAAAATATATCTTCAGCCCGCTGGGAAGAAGGATGCACTGGTTGTTCTGTCGTTTCGTGAGGTTCATGTTGAGTGGAGCTCGGTTCCTGCAAAAGAAGACTGTTTGTATTGCTGCTGTTCTGCTCAAAAATCCAGACGTGTGCAGAGACGTAACAACTATCTGGTGACAATGCAACATATTCACATTATTATATCACGATGCCAAAAATGTATGTTACAATTACCGTATTTTTTGGACTATAAGGCGCAATTTCAATGAGTCTGTTTTCACACATAAGGCGCATGACGCATAAACCGAAACAAGAGAGATAAGTCAAACTTTATTACACAGCTAGAACATAAGGTGCATCTGATTATAAGGCTCACTGTCAATTTTTGAGAAAATTGAAGGATTTTAAGTGCGCCTTATAGTCCAAACAATACGGTATACAAAACAGAAACAAGCTCTAAAACATATTCATCAATCCACAGTGTCGCATATTGTTTTAAACATGATTAATTACATTTTAGCTCTGTCAATCATGATTATCAATGACTGATGTTTTACTCTCCTTAAAATGAGGTAATGAGCAGAAGGACAAGTTTAGCATACCTGGTTAATCTTGTGGGCTGAAGAATTAGCTGGGCACCCAGTTGTGAGCGGACCCCTGTGTAGTGGTGGGGCCCGGGTAGCCTTGGCTTCCAGGCAGAATAGGGTCAAAGTTGAAATCCATGCCATCTCCGTCCATGAGGTCACTGTTAATAATGTAGTCCACGTCACAGTCCAGGTTTTCCGTGAACATGTCTACGTCCAAGTCTGTGGGCAGACGGTCCGGACCTGCAGGGAAGCTGGATGGCGTTACGAACTGATTCATCCCCTGGAGGGCCATGCTCTGATTGGCTGAGGAGATGGGCCCTCCATGATGAGAGCTCATGGTCGACACCACTGGATGGTGGGCTTTGAGAGCGGAGAGCTGCGACGGGTCCTGAGACATACCGGAGAGGATCATCCCAATGCTCATTTGAGGGTGATGCTGCTGCGGCTGGTGGTGAAGGTGCGGCTGCATCTGAACCTGTAGCGCCATCGGTGCCACCGTGTTCGGCTCCAGCCCTTTGCTCATCTGCAGCTGGTTGGAGTTGGGCCTCACACCCACCACAGATGACCCCAAACCCATCTGTCCAATCCCCGCAGAACTGCTCACGAGGGAGTTCATCTGGGACAAGAGAACTTCAGTGGGAGGAGGGGAGTCGGAGGTGAGAAGCGCCTCCAGGTTGGAAGGAACGTGGGCGCTGTAATGGCTGCTTCCACGGGAGCCGGAGCTGGGCATCGGGTTGAAGATGGAGTTGCTGAACGTCGTCGGCTCTTTGCTGCTTGGTCCACACATAGAGACAGAGGCCTGGGCCCCGGTGTTGGCGGGGGCCGGCGGGAGGCTGGTGGACTGCAGCTGATGGAAGGAGGGGAAGCTGGGGCCTCGTGGCAGCAGGGTGGAGGCCGAGGGCAGTGGAGTGGGAGGTGCAGGCGGGGCTGTGCTGGGACTGGCCCCTCCCTGCTGCCCAGTCATCAGGTTGAGGTTGTCTATCAGATCCAGTTCCTCCATAACGGTCTCTGTGAGGGTGGGGGTCAGGCTGCTGCTGGAGTACCTCCCCAGC
The DNA here is from genome assembly GCA_031762435.1 of Hypsolebias longignatus. NCBI lineage: Eukaryota > Metazoa > Chordata > Actinopteri > Cyprinodontiformes > Rivulidae > Hypsolebias > Hypsolebias longignatus. Next base: position 14,754,754 of record JARVGV010001030.1, on the reverse strand, counting down.
AGCCCGTCCTCTGGCAGGTTATCATCATCATCGTCGTCCTCCTGGACTGGAGCAATGGGGGACAGACGGCCGCTCAGGGTGCTGGCATTAGAGCTTGTGCGCGGGCGGAAGGTGGTCCACATGTCTGCATCGTCCAGACTGCCACGGGACGAGGGGCTGCCGCTGTTGACCCCCCATTTAGAAAACTGCTGGGACGAGTTGGGGCTGTCTGCACCTGCTGAACCTGCGCTGCCATCGCCTGCCAGCGCCCCTCCCGTGCCGGCCACTGCCGCCTGCTTCTTGGTCTGCTTGGCTCTCATGCGGCTCTTCAGCAGTTTGCTGCTGTTGTCCATGGAGACGGCCCGGCGGCGAGGCGCTTTACCCGTCTTCCCTCCTTCAGGGTTGAGCATCCACCAGGAGCTTTTTCCCGTTGACTCATTGTGTACCCTCAAGAACTTATTGTGGAGTGATAAATTGTGGCGAATTGAATTCTAAAAAAAAAAAAAAAAAAAAAAGAGACGTGGAAAAATTACA
>JARVGV010001030.1:14711936-14722735 GCA_031762435.1 Hypsolebias longignatus | reverse complement strand
GAAGCTCTGTTGACCAATTTTTTAGATTAAAACTTTTTTTTTTTTTTTTACTGCTGTAATCCATTTGGGTTGGCCCAACTCAGATTACCCATTAAATTTTATTTAATTAATTTAATTTTTCCAAAATGAGGTCGTTCAAAGAGCTCTCTAGAATGCAATTTTTTTAATATCCTTTGCACAGTGTCATCTAAAATATATGAATGATTTAAGTTATGTACTTTGAGCAAAGCTTTTATCACAGAAGCTGCATGATTAGTAACAGGCTGATGCAAACGTGTTTATTTAAGACTGTTAGTTGTACATTTGTTGTTGTTGTTTAAAGTAAAGTCAAGATAGAAAATGAAAAGCAACAGTGAGTTTAATGACAGCAGATCTGATAGTACAACCTCTGTGGTTTTTCTTGTGTCCTCGGGGTGTTCATTGTGAGTTACTTGGCAGCTAGTTGAGCTGCTTTGCTTCTCGTGCGCTTTAATTTGACATTTATTCAGCAGCCTGCCAAGTAAGTGGCTCACAATCCAACAACTCCTGAGGCTCTACGAAAACCAATGAACGAACTGAGGAGAGGGCTGACAGCACAAAAACACTGTTTGCATTGCATCCATCTCTCCCACTGCTCCTGACAAATGCGACATCACAGTGAAACATTTAAATATGAATTATAGTCACCTTATCTTGATAACCTGGCACTTGTGTAACATTTTTTCATAATTCGTGTAAATTCAGGAAATGCCACAGGGGGGAAACCACCAAAAACAAAAAAAAAAGACATGTTTTTGTTCCATCTTCTTATTTAGTGTTAAGTGAACACAAATTACTTTAAATATAAATACAAGAGAGTATTTCTTTCTTCACTAAAGTGCCTTTTTTCTGAATTTGATTTTGTATTTTTTTTATCAGCTACATCAAAACATTTCAAACCAGGTTCCCATCCTAATGCTTCACTTGAAATTTACCAAGTGATGAAAAAAATGCATTAATTCTAGTTAATTGTCATACAAATAATTTTTTTTCTTAAATGATAACATCATTTTTTTCTATAGTTAAACTTTTTAAGATTGATTATTTTTGGAGTTTTCTCCACAGACAAACCCAGAGGTTTGTCAAAACGAAACCTGAACAAAATCTACAGAAGATGACAAACAAAACTTTTAGTTTCAAACTTAAAAGTGAATATTTAACTTCTTTTATCACATTTTTTGTATGCATGTTGCCTTTTTTGTAGCTTTTTTCTTCTATAAGTTTGAAAAGCTGCTCTATAGTTTAGTATGATCTGCTATAATATCAGATGTGCATGTGCTGCGTGTAGTTTATTTATTTTTGACACATGTAATGGTGATTACTGTTTTATTAGCTGTCAGGATGTGTAATAAAATCTGCAAATAATGTTGTTTAATTACATACAGAACATGACTGCAATAAGCGTCTGCCATATTAAAGCTAAAACAGATTTAGTTATTTTTTTTAATCAACTCTCGTGATTAAAACCTGATCAGAGGATGAGCTGAATTCACAAACGGAGGTTGTAAATCTGAAGAGTCTGCAGGAGCAGATCTTGGATGAGTTATGGTTTTGCTGATCTGGATCTGAGTGCGAGTTGAATTTCAGGACACAGCTGCAGCCCAGCTCTGTGTTTGATGAGACCAGGCCTCGGCCACCGTGCCTACATCTTTATTTTTTTCTGTTTCAGACGTGTGCCAGCGATCCTGCTGTCTGGTGTACGTTCTCAGACCTGTGAGCTGCCTGACAGGACTCGGTGAAGAGCAGAAACAACCACAGCGATGCGTCAGATTTAAAGTGATCAGAACACGAGCTGTAGTTTGTTTCTGCTTTGTGCTTCCTTCCCCTGTCCAGTGTGACGTAAACATCGCTAAGCTAATCACTCTTTGTTGCTGTTGCTGTGTTTTGGTCTCCTGTTAACATTCCTCTTTCTGGATTTTTGATCTTCCCTCCAAGATTTCTCAGCTTCGTAAATTTTTATTATTTTTCCCTGCTGGTTATTATTAACAAACGTGCTCTGGCAAATCTTTAGTGGTGATCACAAGCTTAGACATTTGTTCATTTAGTTGTGGCTAACCTTTAGGTTAGTGCACAATGAAGCACTTGCCACTGGAACGCACCGTCATGGCTCTGATGTCTATTTGAAGCTATAAATCTTTGTTGCATCTCCTGTCTGTTGGATTTATAGACTTCAATCAGTTGTGGATTAGATGGCGATCAGAAACAATAAGCTCCAGCTGAACGCTGAGCGTAAACGTGCCATGCTGGAATCTAATTATGAGCTTCATCAATCTGTCTGCAGCTGAACGCAGAAACAGTCATGGGACAAAACCTCAACCCCAAGCCTTGCAGCGTTTTTTTTTTTTTTTTTTTTTTTTTCAGACAAATGAGCTTCCAGGGCTTCGCAGAGATTCGGGGTTTTGTTTGGGTCTCTGTGATGTGCAGATTTTAAAGGATTAAACTGTGGCTGTGGAGCTGCCCTGAACACTTGGACAGCCGTGAAGCCAAATCCGTGGCTACTCCGCTCACAAAGACAAGAAATGTACAACTCTTTTTTTTTTTTATTCCCCTGGAGAACATGAAAAGGCTCCAGTCAAAAAGAAAAACACAGCCTAACCTCAGTGAATTCCTGATGAGGGAAAGAATGCAGAAAAAGAAGCCACGTTCTTGTCCTTTACGGGAGTTTTCCAGAGCACTGTTTTGGCTCCGTCTGCTCCACGTTCACTTGCAGAGCTCTGAAATGAGGGGCCTGTAAGAGCTCTCTGACACAAGCAGAGGAAACACGCTTAAACACTCGCACAGATTTATTTTCATTTCTTTATTGCCTGTCAGGCGATAAAAGATGGCCTATTGTTTGTCTGTACTCCTGAACAAGTTGTTTAGAAAATTGCCCCGGAAATGTCAGTTTACTCAGCCCGTCTGTGATTATGTGCGCTGACGATGTGTTTTGTAGGCAACAAAGTCACCAGATGAGAATGACATGATTGGAACAAAGTGAGCAGATGTGGCAGGTTCGTGACTCGGTTCAGTACCGCTGCATCTGGTCCGCAGAGCGCCGAGAACAGCAGCCACGAGCCATGGCCTCGATTTGAGAAATAAAATGTGAAAACGAGAAACAAATATGCACGTGAAAATTGCACCCGCCACAGAAACAAGTCACTTTGGTTGTTTGTGAGCTCAGACTTTGTTGTGATAATGAGCATGACTTGCACGTTGATGAAATTTGATATGGTCAAAAGAGTTCAAGACAAAAACATGGTTTTTAATATATGATATTATATGATATGGTTCGTGGTAATAAGACTTATACAATACCTTTCTAGCTAACTAGACTAGGGCTTTACACCATGTTTGTGCCCTCACTTACTCGTCAGTGCTCACACAACAACACTATGTATCTCTACAAACCTAATCTGTACACTTCCATTCATACTTAAATAAAACACCAACAATCTGAGCATTTGCCGAATGTTTTGAGCATTTATTTTGTTTTCAAATATAAAACGACAGTAAATTTGTTCAAGACATTGAACTGTCACAGTTTGAGGAGATTTGGACCCAAGAATACACTGACACGAGGAGCACAAATAACCAAAATGTTTTTAAAGAAACAAAACAATAAAACGCCCGGCGTGGCAGAAATATCTTTAAAACAAACTCAAGGAGAACAACACAATGCACAACAATGACAGACTGCAGATGGAAGAGAGCTGAGGGACTGTATGGACAGGAGTTGATGAGCGAAGTGAAGACACCTGGCATAATGATGACTAGGAGCAGGTGAGAGTGGGTGGGGCATCTGAGAGTGGGTGGGGCAAGAGCCGAAGGAGCACAAACAGACGTTGCTGACTAGGAAAAAAAAAAAAAAAAAACAAGAAACTACTAAAATACATCTGTAAACAATGAACACAAAAAGCGACCTGGAGCAATCTAAATCACAAATACAGACATGAACGACACAAAACAACCTTTTAAATAAAAATAAGTCGGCACAGAATATGAGATGGTAAAGGGAGATTAAAAATGTAGAAGTGAACAAGCAAAACAGCAAACACCGGTCAGGAAGTTAAACTATAAAATGGATTCAAATCTTAAAAAAAAAGCTGTGACATTACTTGAAGAAATGCCCATCACCCACCACCGTGCATTCTGTGATTTTAACAAAGTTCTCGCACAAGCTAGAGCTCGAAGTCTGTGAGGGGGATGGCTCTCAGTTACTACCACGCCAACTTTTACTTCATTATTTATTTAATTGATTCACTAAGAGCCTTTTGTGTGTTTGTTTAAACCCATATGGCTGAAAGGTCCAAAACGTCTTGAAACGTTTGCAGATGTTCCCAGTTCATGAGCCAGTGGGCCACGCTTTGGGTCATGATGGAGACAGTAGTTGGTTTAATGCCTCACTTTATGAAAACTGCAGTTACTGGGAATTAAACTCAACAAATGTTCGAGACTGAGCTTGTGACTTTTTGTCAACTGAATGTGCTGGCATGAGTCTGGGATTCAAAACGAGGATTTTTCATTTCATGGAAGACGTTTCTTGAACTTCCAAAACGTCCAAGCTGCAGAACATCAGCAGGATGGCGGCTGGACTTGAGACGTTCAGCGGCTCATAATTTGCTTTAATCTGTGTTTTTTTTAATGCTTTTAATTTTTTTTAAAGACCTTCATTTAAGGAGTAAATTAAAAATGTCTAATAATTTTTAAAAAACTATTAGCGTCTCATTTTATATAATTTATTTTAACTTCCCCCCGCCCCCTGCAGAATTAGGCACACGGTAAAAACATTCTCCCAAAAGATGAATACTAAAACACCTAGGTTTGTATAAATGAATCAACTACGTCTCTACCATTTAGTTGCTGGTGGTTTGTTGCTGGATCAGTTTGATCATGCTGGTTAAACGTTTGTTGAATTCAGGAGTTATTGTCTCAGAGCTGAGCCTGTAACTCATGCTTCAGGGTGAAGTGAGGATGGAGACCCGAGTCGTCGACGAAGTGCCTGCAGGAGACGCTCACACAGGGTGTCATCAGGAGTGTTCGCGCCCAGGTTGTAAATATTTGCTGAGACTTCACAACACGTCTGTTCCTCTGCTCTGAGGACCCCTGCACAGAAACATCATGCTCGTTCCCATCAGCCTCTTTCTGTCAGGATTTGTGTGTTGGTTGTTTTTGGTCGTCTTTTGTGCTAATGGTTTGGTTATCGTGTTTTTTTATGGGTTTAATTCTGTTCCTGTTTCCAGTTCTCTTTCCACTGTTGGCCTCCGCTCTGCCGTCCTTCTCCTCCCACTCACACCTGTTCACCATTTTTATCAGTCCCACCTTCAAACACCTTGTTGGCTAGTTGGGAGGCTGAGATGGGGTAGAGGCAGGGCAGCCGACTCACGACCCGGAAGTTCGATCTCCAGCCATTCCCACATGCCGTGCTGTCTCTGAGCAAGACACCTAATCCCTAATTGCTCCCTGGGCAGCTTACATAGCTGCCCACTGCTCCACCTGGGTGCATCCCAGGTGAGATGGGTTAAATGCAGAGAACCAAACATAAAATGACGACACATTGCACTTTGTGTTATTTAACTCCTGTTCCTTGTGTCAGGCTGCATTCCTTGATCCAGCCTCTGCAAACCGTGACACTTCTTGTGATTCTTCAACATTTTGAACCAATAAAATCTTTGCCGTGATTCAGACTGAACCTCTCTCGTCTGTATTTCTCCTCCATATGTGGCAGCTGTCTCTAATCCAGACTTTTCCACTGTTGATCACGTCTGCAGGGACGTTTCTGAAGTGTTTCTGTCTCCTCACACGTCTCTTGAGATCCCAGCAGTCCCTGAAGGATTTCTCCCTTCTGGTATCATTTTATTTTCTCCCAAATATTCAGCCCACATTCTGGTGCTTCTTCAGCTTTCAGCAAATATTTTGTCATTTTCATCCTGTGGGGAGGTGGTGTGGAAAGTAATTTTTATGAGAAACAGAATATATTGGTTCTACTATCCCCCCGCTGCACAAAGGTGAAGGTAGATGATTAGGATTTTGCTTGTTAGCAAAAAATCCCATGAGCCACTGGAAGAATTTTAATGAAGTTTTCATAAATTAGTCAGTGGATGTGCATTTACAACAGATTAACTTTTGTTGTCAATCCAATTCAAGATGCGTGTCACAGCTGATGGACATTAAGACACTGAAATAATTGACTCAGTCAGTTTTACAGATTTGGAGCTAAAATTGAATGTGGTAGTAGCCGATATTCGTTCACAACATACTGAGACTGACATCTCACAATAGTTCATAAAATGTTGTCATCTCAACAGATAATCTTATTCAAAACTCATGCATAAATGGCTTTCCTCACAAGAAACACAAAGTATTTTATTATTAATGTTTTTGTTTGTTTTCAGGCTCGACATTTGTTCAGAGTCACGATTAATAAGACCAGCAATCTAAATATAAATTTAAAGGGTTTTGCAGACAAAATGATCAGATAAATATGAACCGGTTCGCCTAAAATCATGTCACTGTGCAACAGTATTGCTGTTATCTCGTTAAGACATCGTTTCTGGTGAATACTTTTTCATGTTAACATCTGACACCTTGAAGAATAATGCAACAGGCTTCTCTTTTCAAATCCAGGACAACAAGAGGCCCACCATTTGGGGTGATTTCCAGTTTCACTTCTTTCCAGACTGGTTGAAGATATGAGTCTTCACCTCTCGTCTAATGGATCTCATCGTAGTCGGTTTGCATTCCTTACATGTTTTTTTACTGACTGCACTTGCAGCCAAACTTACATGACGTCATGCTGAAGTGTTTAGTTGTGCTGAATGCGTACCCACGAGGCCCTGCAGGAGAACCAGGGACCAGCGGAGTCCGAGGTAACCGCTCACCAGAAGAAAATTTTTGTTTTTAAAGAGCGGGGACATTCCTGGCTTTGTCATGTGCTGCAGCAATACAAGAACTGAAATGTGGAAAATACTCGTCCTGTTTTGACTCGATGAGGAGAGATTGAGCACAGACAGATGGGAAAGGAGGGCTCTGATGAAAAAGGCAATAAATACACGTCGATGGGAAAACTGGGACATAAAATACAGAGCTGGAAGAGAAAAGAGACTTTCTGTCCTCAAAGAGCCGCTCTTTTAAAGAACCAGTGTCTGGAGTGACAAAGGGATTCCAGTCGAGAGCGGGTCAAGACCTACAGGGCTGTTGTTGGAGGCTCGGGCCTCTGTTTTGAAGCTCATACGGCTTGTTTGAATCTCAAGCCAATTATCAGATTAAAGAGTCCAGAGGAAGCGCTGCAATCCTGTGAATAAATCCCTAAATTGCTCCGAGACACTGTCATGGGGCCCTCGCAGCAGGTCGGGTCAGACAACAGTTTGTCCCTGATGCGGGCATGGAAATGATCAGTGAGGCCACGCATTTATTAATTTTTACTCCAGTCTTTTATTGACACGTAGACACAGTCGGGTGGAATGCATATTTTATTATTAAATATTTACCAAAACTAAAGTAAAAACTGTGATCTGTTTTGATTTTATCAACCTTACTGCTTTTCATAGGATTAAGAGTAGATGATCTTCTACAGGGCGTGTTTTAATTAAAACTAGATTTCCTGTAGTGTTTTGTCTAGATTACTACGATGTCAGGGAGGAAGGACATCAGCAGTAAAGAAGCAAAGGTTGCTGCTCAATGTGGGAAGGAGAAGTTGTTTTAAAGAATTATGTGCGCCATCATTCTTTAAGCGGGAAAGATTACTCAGGAGTGGAAAAGTTCACCCCGAGGTCAGGCTCGGAAAAACGACAAGAACTTCATCGCAGACTCAGAAACTTTAAATTCGGGGTTGGATCCAAAAATACAGACGAGCGCGAGGAGTTTGAACAAAATAAATCTTAATTTTATTTCGTAAACCAAAAAAAAGGAAGTTGTGGGAGCAAACACAACGAACAAGAACCGGACGCGGGACGACGAGGAGGCCTCTGAGCACTGATGTGGAGCAGGAGCACACGGTGCTCAAATGGAGGTGAAACAGAATAAAAAGTCTGGGCCTGCTGACGAACATCTGGTCCATCTCCCACCTTGAACGAGTCCGACTCACTTTGCCAACAATGTGAAGCAAACACTTTCATAGGGACTGAACCTTTGGAGCTGAACTAGAAGTGTTGTTTGATTTTGGCTGCAGGGGTTGAACTGCGTTGGTAGAAATGATGTTTCAACTTGTTTTAGCTGCAGCCTCTGGGGTTGAACTTGCCCACAGAGCAAACTTGTCCCTCTGGAATCCAGCTAACCGGTAATGAGAGTCATTAAAACCAATTCAATCAAGCCCAGAAGAAGTTTGATGAAAGTCGAACACTTTGAGCTTCCTTAATTAGTTCCCCCCTCCCTCTCTCCTTCATCATCTGCTGACAGAATAATGGCTTCCCTGAGAAGTGGTCAGATGTTAATGAACATGGCAGCTTCTCCTCCAGAGGGAACAAAGTGATTCTGTTGTTTTATGACATGAATCATCTTGGAAAGTGTGAGCGTGGGACAGAGAAGGTGTGGAGGAACGGGGGTGGTGGCCTTCAGGACTTTGCAGAGACGATGCAGGAACAGTAGCTCAGCTGTGGACGGCTGTTCACCACTAACGGTGGTACTTTCTGGTTTTTTCATACTGAAACTCTAATTTAACTGGAATTCCATTCATACGCTGCAATATGTGCTGATGTCATTTGTGTAAACAAAACAGCAGAAGAAGACGATGAGGTTCTTCTTGTGGTTGCACCATCAACCTTTGGCCTTATTCCATCTTAAAGCACCGTCTGTGGCCGGGCTTTGTCTGCAAACTTAGGTTTAGTTCTTGTGTCTGCGATGTGGACCTTTTCTATTTCCCAGCCACACAAATCAAATATAAATGAAAAAAAGAGGACAAAAATGTTTTGTTTTATGGTGAGTTAGATAAGATGAAAACTAGCTAAAGGAGCTGAAAGTTATCTACAATAGATGAGCTGAAGGTTGGCTAGACAAGGTGATGGCAAGTTAGATGACAAAAGGGCTACATCAATTACATGAGACTAGCTAGATGAGCTGAAGGCTAGTTATATAAACTAAAGGTTACTTTGATGAGTTGAAAGCTAGCTAGACTATATGAATGCTGGCTATATGAGCTGCAGGCTATACAGATGACCTGAAGTTTATCTAGATGAGCTGAAGGCTAGTTAGATGAGATTGATACTACTGTTTGAACTGAAGGCTTGATAGATGAGATAAAGACTACATAGATTAGCTAAAGACAAGCTAGATGAGCTGAAGACTCCCCAGATGAGATGGTTATCTAGATGAGCTGAAGGCTAGTTAGATGAGCTGAAGGCTAGTTAGATTAGATTGATACTAGCAATTTGAACTGAAGGCTTGAAAGACTACATAGATTAGCTAAAGGCAAGCTAGATGAGCTGAAGGCTCCCCAGATGAGATGGTTATCTAGATGAGCTGAAGGCTAGTTAGATTAGCTGAAGGCTAGTTAGATGAGCTGAAGGCTTGTTAGATTAGCTGAAGGCTAGTTAGATGAGCTGAAGGCTTGTTAGATGAGCTGAAGGCTAGTTAGATGAGCTGAAGGCTTGTTAGATGAGCTGAAGGCTTGTTAGATGAGCTGAAGGCTAGTTAGATGAGCTGAAGGCTTGTTAGATGAGATCGATACTAGCTATTTGAACTGAAGGCTTGATAGATAAAGACTACATAGATTAGCTAAAGGCAAGCTAGATGAGTTGAAGGCTCCCCAGATGAGATGGTTACCTAGATGAGCTGAAGGCTAGTTAGATGAGCTGAAGGCTAGTTAGATGAGCTGAAGGCTAGTTAGATGAGCTGAAGGCTTGATGGACGAGATAGACTACATACATTAGCTAAAGGCAAGCAAGGCTGCTCAAATGAGCTGTAGGCGAACTTAAAAAGAATAAAGCTATATAGATGAGCTGAAGACAAGACAAGCTGAACGTCAGAAAGATGAGCTGAAAACTAGTAAAGTGTAGGTTTAGATGCACTTGATCAACACAACAAAAAGGTATTTCTGAGTTAGCGTCGTGCTAAACAAATTGACTTTGAACTTAAAAATGTAAACAGACGAAACTGTGAAGTGGCTTAGAAATAATTGTACCATCAAACGTGAAAGGACCATTTAACTTTGTGCTAATGAGGCCAGGTCGCTGTGGGCTCTTCTCATTCCCACGTCCACACTGCTGAAGCATTCTGGGAGCTTGTTTTTGCTGCGACCCTTCACCTCACCGAGCAGGTAAAGCCTGAACTATTGAATTAATGCTGACAAGCAGAACGAATGGGTTCGGAAATAAAAGATATATTACAACCTGATGTTTATTTTACAGCCTTCACCTGTCAGCTGGTGGTCGATCCCAGAGTGAGCCTGGAGGCATGTTTGACGAGGAGCCATTAAACAGGAGACGGGTGGGATCAAAACCAGTTTAAGGATGCCGGATAGTTTTTTGTCTTATGTCAGAAACTTAGTTTTACTTTTTAAAAGGAACACATGATGCCCACTGCTTTACATGCTAAAGTTTTAAAAAGGACAGGGTTAATTCAAACAAGTAATACCCATGTTCTAAGTATGAACTTCACATGATTTGTCAGTGCTCAGCATATGATTTGGAGATGACTCTCAGCTACTATTGCGCCAAATATGAACTCAATATTTGTAAAACTGACTGAGTTATACAAACTGGATTCCAAAAAAGTTGGGACATTAAACAAATGGTGAATAAAAACTGAATGCAATGATGTGGAGATGGCAAATGTCAATATTTTATTCGTAATAGAACATAGATGACAGA
>JARVGV010001030.1:14685952-14711309 GCA_031762435.1 Hypsolebias longignatus | reverse complement strand
CACCTCCACATCATTGCATTCAGTTTTTATTCACAATTTGTTTAGTGTCCCAACTTTTTTGGAATCCAGTTTGTACTAATAGTGGAAATATTTAGATAATTTACTTAAAGTTAAACTCAAGTGAAGCGTCTTTGGCTCGAGTTTTGTACTTTTTGTGCCAACTTAAGTGGGTGTGATTGCTCTTATCTCCCTCCCTGCAGGAGAACAAATATTTGTAAAAATGTCGAGGTGACTCTTATCACGTGGGAACCTTCTGTCCTTTTTAACCTGATTCCAACCTTTCATCAGGAACTTTTGACAGAGGGTAAGTAATTAATGGATGCATTCTGGAAAGGAAAGAGGAACTCAGTCTGATGCTCACAGACGGGCAGCGATGGAGCAAAGACACATTTCTCCAGAATCCCACAGCATCTCCAGTGATTTTCCTCCTTATCGCAGGGAGAACATCCCTCACACTTAATCTGTCAGCTCCACGGGGTTTGATTAGAGGCAGGGGAGCAGGTTGGGGAGGTGCTCCCTCTCCGCTGACAGTGCCCACATTGTGCCGACAGCCCGACTTGTCTTCTTGTTGGGACATTCCTGAAAGCTCTGTCGCTCTGACTGGGAGCTCTGTGTTTTAAAGCTCCCCCCTCAGCCCAAACAGAGTGTCAGCCGGCCCCCCACCCCCAAATCCCACCACATGATCTGAACCCCGCAGGTCGACAGATCTGAAAGACTTCAGCTGGATGGAGGTCAAAGGGCGAGGCCAAGGCGTGCTGCAGCACTCCTCTGCCTGCAGGCTTCAAGCTGAGCTGTTAAAGGTGGGTTTTATTTTAATTTGAGATTTTTTTTTTCTTGGCACAGATGATAATTGGAGAGCATTTGTGCCAGAAACAAGATTTTTCTTGCTCAGGCGTAGCTGTTGGCTACCAAAGTAAATGCCAAAGGCCTGTTATCATACGAGCACGTGATCTGCTGGTGAGTCCTGAAGGTCTTTAACTGCTGCAGTGAAGCTGGAATAAACTTTAAACGGTAACAAACTGCACGTCTTTCATTTAAACTGGCAGCAATACATTGATAATGTGATCAAATCAGTGGGTTGCTGTTAAAAATGGGTGGTGTTGAAATTGTTGCTTGAAGTTGAAACAAGTGGGTGAAAGTTTGTGACTTCAGTGAAGAACAATCTTGGTTTGAACTTAAAAGTAGAGGTTTAAATTTCTGTTTCACTCCGATAGTCATATTTAAATTTTAAAAAACTAAATTAGACACTTATTATTTAGCTTGTTTTATTTAAAATGTGAACTATAAGCTTTTAAAAATTGTCTAGACGAGTGGCTCCCAAACTTTTCAGCTTCTGCTCCACATAATTACAGTTGCGAAAGTTTTTGACACCAAATGTGAGCGGTTTAATTCACGAACGTTGATAATAAGTTGTTAAAGAAGAGAATAACAAACAGTCTGAACAAATATGCTGTAATATTTATTTATTTATAATAATCAGGTCTCTCTTGTAAATGAGTCCCCGAGGCTGAATGGGATTAACTTGTCTAAATAAAGGTTGAATTAATTTATTTATAATTATTTAATTTGTTCTTCATAATAATTTTTAAAAATGTGTGATTTCTGTAAAAGCATCAAGAGTTGAATGACTGATCTGTTTATGAAACTTAACTAAAGTGAAAAAGTTAAAACAATCAGAGCAAAAGCAAAACAACAGCTAAAACATAAAGCAAGCAGAAAAGTACCTAAAAGTTAATTTTAGCAAAACAGTAGCTAAATGCAGAGATCTGCTAAACAAAAACTAAAAGCACAAATCCTCAAAACAATAGCCCAAATCTAAAATTAGATAAATACTGTAATGACTAAAAGCTAAATTTATCTAAACTATAAATAGAAACCAAAACTTGCAAAACAATAGCTAAAAGATTAAACCTTCAAAACTGTACACAAAAGCTAAAACTATTTGTGGGGAGTGGTGGCGCAGTGGTTAGACGGTGGGCTTGTGATCGGAAGATCGCCGATTCAAACCCCGATACCGACAACATCATTCGCACCACTCTGGGCCCCTGAGCAAGGCCCTTAACCCCCACCATCTGCTCCCTAACAGGTCTCTCTTGAAAATGAGTTCTCGTGGCTCAGTGAGACTAACCTGGATAAATAAAGGTCAAATGAAAAAAAATGAGGCAATGTATAAAAGGTAAAACTAACAAATCAATAATTACGAGCTACCAAAACAGTAGCTAAAAGATAACGCCAAAGCTAAACCTAGCAAACAGTATATTAAAGTCAAAACTACTAAAACAGTAGATAAAAGCTAAAACAGTATGTTAGTTAAAACTAACACATCGATAACTAAGTGCTAAAATTGCCATAACGGTAGCCAAAAGCTACAACCGTCAAGGCCAAAGCTAAAAGCTAAAACTAGCAAAAAAGTATATTAAAGCTAAAACTAGAAAATCGATAACTTAAGAGCTAAAACTGCCAAAACTGTAGCTAAAAGCAACAACTATCAAGACCAAAGCTAAAACTACCGAAACAGTATATTAACGCCAAAACTGCCAAAACATTATATTAACGCTAAAACTATCAAATTAATAACTAAGAGCTAAAACTGCCAAAACATTAGCTAAAAACTACAACTATCAAGGCCAAAGCTAAAAGGTAACAGTAGGCCTATATTAAACTAAAACTAGCAAAACAATAACTGAGCTAAAACTGCCAAAACAGTAGCTAAAGGCTACAACTATCAAAAGATAAAACTAGCAAAACAATAGTTAAAATCTAAAATGAACAAAACAAAACCCAGATCCAGCAAAACGATAACTAACTGCTAAAACTAGCCAAGCAGTTACTAAAAGCTAAAAATATAGCACGTTAGCTGAAGTAGATAGCCTACTAATGAGCACAAACTATTTCAATTTCCGAAGAAATCTCCATCCAAATATGAGAACATTTTAAATGAACTTTAATAATTTGAAAAATATAAACATTACAAATACAGAAAGTCATAGGTGTTATATCCTGAACGATCTGAAGGTTTTATTTATTTCCTGATCAGCCGAATCAACTGAGAGCATGCCGAAGTCAAAAAAGTGGAGGAAACCATAAACAACAAATGTGAACGCATTCAGCTGAGGTAAAACCAAAATTTTAATAATCTGATTACATTAAATGAGATTTTTGGAAACTATTTTGGGCCCTCATTTAATATTTCATGACCCACAGGGACCCTGACTTTGGAACCAGTGATTTGAGACGTATTAAAGTCTGAACATTAGCCTTGCTTTAGAAATAAATATTTTATGATCACACAACGAGCTACTGTACTTTTACAAAAATCATCATGAAAAGAGTTTTTATTCTGAACATAAAAAATGAAATGGTGCTTCCTCTCAGCAGGTGGACTGACAGCGGAGCTGGCGGGCGCTAAGACCCAGAGGATGAGCTCCACGTGAAGAGAAAAGTCCTGCTCTGAGCAGAGCCTGGTTTATTTGAGCCTCTGTGTTTGAACTGGACAGGTCTACAGAGATCTGGATCTCACTCCACACCTGTCCTTTCATTGCAACAAAAAGAGAAACCAGAACCTCCACTCCAGAGAGAGAAACCCCAGAGATTAAAGGAGGAGGTAAAAAATAAAAACCTACCTGTCAGCTGAGATCATGAGGGAAACCTGGAGGACTGACCCTGACTGGGATGTAAACACAGACTGACCTGCAACCACCAGGTAAGATGCTTACTAACATCAGTTTGTTATTTAACATGCTTACTGACTCATCAGTTTGTGTTATGCTCACAAGTCTGTATGAAAAAGTGATGATAAATTAAAATAAAACGTGCTTGTGCATGATATTTTCTGTAATTTTTAATGGACTCCGCTCCAAACAAAGTGAAGATCAGTTTCATGCAATTTTAGGGGGTAAAGAAAACAAATTTAAACATCTTGTTAATATAGTTAAGTTAAACACCTCACCTCATTTTCTCCTGTGACTTTAAGGAGAATGAGCCTATTTGGTCTAAAACCTCAACAGAACCCACTTTATTTTGACAGCTCAACATTAAACCAGGTTCCTAATTTTTTACACCTTTTTCTTTACTCATATCCCTAAAAACCTGCATTATTGGTTCAGCTTTTTTGCCACTTGCAGTGTAATTCTGTCTTCTTGTATCTAACATGAAGTCAAGTTATTGTGTTTGTTGCAGCCCACAGATGTGTGGACATGCCCCACCCTGTGTTTTGTCAGGAATAATGATCTGTGTTCCTAATCTGCCTCGACATGCTGCCTTTTCACTTTTCCACACACCTGCTCTGCAGAGCCATGAGAGCCTGGGGATCCACACTCCCTTATTCCACTAACCTGAGTGGAAAAAGGGGATCGAGGTCTGCGTTTGATAGAAAACACCTTCTTATTGATATTTGATCAGTCTCACTAATACACATTCAAAACTCTTTGACTCAGAGCATCAGTGTGGATTTAAACACAACCTTTCCCAGACTGTTTCTCTGTGATCTGTTTGTGCAGAACGACCATTAAAATGCTCGTTCTCCTGCATCGGGCTGAAATCTTATTATCCTGGTAATCCATAGCTCAGGAACAAAAGGGTCGTTGTTTCCTCGCCACACCGGTCGGAGTTCAGACCTGCACAGGAACGCTGGGGGTTTGTAAGCTGAACCTGCTTCCGAAGGCGCTTCGGTTTATTACAAAACTGTGAGAACGTTCAGGTTTACACATCACGAGGCTCGTTATCGCCCACCGCCATGAAAGACGGGCGATGATGCAATTGTGTATCCGTTAGCAAAATATCTCTAAGACGACTGGATGAAGCTCGGATGGTAATCACTGGAAACGTGCGTCCATAACTGATTAGTGTTTTGTTGTGTCCGATTCAAGATGGCCCCCACAGCTATGAGGGCGTCATCTCGGTCAACTTGACATAGGGTCAGCTCAGGTTGTGTGTGGTAGTAGCTGAGAGTCAGCCACAACATATTCTGAGTGAGCTCTGACATGAATGTGGGACGTTAAACTGAAGATGTTTCAGTTTTTGACTCTGTTCCTGATCGCGTTCTCTTTTCTTCCAGTTTTCTTTCCGTCATGGCGCCGTGTGTCGTCTCCCTTCTCGCTCACCTGCTCCTGCATCACCTCCTGCCCCTCGCCCTGTCCTCACTCCACCAGCCCGTGCACGGGCCCACGCTGGTCCCCCGCACCCCGACGCCCCTCGGCCGCTCCCGCTTCAGCTCCCAGGCTCAGCTGGACCTCACGACCCGCTGCAACTCCAGCTGCTTCCACCGAGGAGGTCGGGAGGAGCCGAGGGAGCAGCTCACCGACAAACTGGCCTTCGAGACTCTCTACGCCAACGGTTTCCGCACTCTCACCACAGTGGACGTGGAGGACGATGACGACGACGATGTGGGTCACTTTGATCACCCGTCTCCATGGAGACTGAAGCCGAGGCGAGCGAAGCGGCAGATCTACGGCGCTGATGGGCGCTTTAACATCAAAGGTGACAACTTCCTGTTGGATTACCCGTTCTCCACAGCTGTCCGCATCTCCACCGGCTGCACCGGTGTCCTCGTGTCCCAGCAGCACGTCCTCACTGCCGCCCACTGCGTGCATGATGGGAAGGATTATGTGCACGGAGCGCGGAAGCTCAAGGTGGGGTTCTTGATACCTCCATCCATCAACGGCACAAAACCGCGCTTCGTTTCCAACAAGAAGCCGCTGGTTCGTTGGGTGCGAGTGAAACGTACCCGTGTACCAAAAGGCTGGATCCAGGGCCCTCAGGAGGTCAGCATGGACTTCGACTACGCCCTGCTGGAGCTGCGCTGGCCCCACCGGCGGCCCTTCATGCGCCTTTCGGTGGCTCCTTCCTCAGATGACCTGGCAGGGAATCGCATCCACTTCTCTGGGTTTGACAGCGACCGGCCCGGGGAGCTGGTGTACCGATTCTGTCCTGTGGAGGAAGAGTCCAGCGACCTGATCTACCAGCACTGTGATGCCCGGCCCGGGGCCAGCGGCTCCGGGGTCTACGGACGAGTCTGGGACAATGATCTGGAGCGCTGGGATAGGAAGGTTATTGGGATTTTCTCCGGCCACCAGTGGCTGGAGATCGATGGGGAGAACAGGGATTACAACGTGGCCGTGCGCATCACTCCTCTGAAGTTTGCTCAGATCTGTTATTGGGTCCATGGAAACCGAATGGACTGCACTCAGGACTAAGGAGCATCATTAGCCTAAAGATACACGAGCGCTAGGGGTGTAACGAGATCTTGTGCTACAAGGTCTGAAACGTGTTCTCACTGGGTACAAGAGTCTTGGGAACCCCAACAAAAATGCTGCTCTCTGGGTTTTGTCTGGTTAAATTAGAGCTGAAAGTTTATCCACTGCTGTAAATCATGTGTGTGGCAGCAGTTCAAACTAACTTGACAGGCACTAGGACCATGTGACACATCCTTGTGCAGGTAGCTTTCTCTACCTGCTCCTCTGTAGCTATGTGCTGAGAGGAAGAGTCTCTTTATCACTCATTTATTTAAAATAGAACTGTCACAACAGTTTGATCACTTTAAAACTGAAATTATTTTAATTCGGACCCTTTCGTTTATTCTACTCTTTGAGGTGAGGGGGACCTTCCAACCTTTTCTTGTTTTGCCAAATCTTAATGAAAGCTATTTAATTATCTCAGTGTTTGTCAGTGTGAGGGCAAATGAACTTCACTCAAATGTCATCTTTAGTCGGACCTGGGAGTTTCCATGGCTCAGACCCTTAAACACACCGGTGTTTTTGTTTTTCCCATCATTTTAAGAAGTTTGTAGCTTCTTGAATTTTTATCAAGGCTTTTTTAAAGCTGTTTTTATGCAATAACATGTCTTCACTAAAAATTAAGTTTTAAAAAGTAAATATAAGGAATACATTAACAAAAAAATCCAATACATTCTGTTCTGGCAGATATATATTAAAAAAAAAAATGTACCCATACTGTTGAATTCACGTTTATGAAATGTTTTGACATTTGTCTTCTTACACTTGATTGGGTTTTTGATTCTGGCTCCTTATGAGTTGGGCCCTCCAGAGTTCAAAGGTCAAGAGCATTAAGCCAGAAGGTCATTCGTAGACAAAGCATCGTTCAAAGGTCTGAAGAGACTCGTGACAGACACGAGGAGCCAGTCGGCTGAGTCTGTGACAAAAGTCTAAATGTTATTAAACTCTCGGCTCGTTCCCAGGATCCTGTGAGACGAGTGTCTTGTTACACCCCTAAAGCAGTGTCTCAAACAAAACGGGCTTATTTCTGTGCAGATCTCTCACTAAAGCCACTAAAACATCTTTCAGGTCAATTCAGCACCACTGCATCTTCACTAACGTCAGTATTTCCAAAATAACTAGTCCCTTCTTGCAAGAACAATACTGCTTTAACATTTCCACAGAGAATCTATCCTTTTTCTGGTAAACCAGACATAATTTATTTTTTGTAAAAATGCTTGATATATTTTAATAAAGAGATTTAAGCTTGTCATGTTTTGTACCGTAGCGTTAGGCTGCCCTCTTGTGGACTTCATGTTTATTACAGCTTTGTTTCTCAGCTTTTGTTGCAAATACTGTACTGTACTTTCAGTTAGTAAATAATGTAGAAACCTTTGCCTTAGTAAGCATGTATAAAGTTTCTAAATGATTATCTTTTTAGCATTTTAGAAAAAAAAAATCTGCAGTTGATCTTAAACTGGATGAAAATCTTATTTTTAGTGATTCAGTGTACCGTAATTCTTTAACACAATTAAAATCCCTTGTGGATAAGCCTATTTCACATAAAACAGACATGGCCAAAAAGCCCAGAGCACTGAGTTTAGGTGATAAAAAGGTCAAAGTAGAAGAAGTCAGTAGTTTAGCGCTTTTTATTAGAGATAAGGAGACGATACAAAACATCCATTCAGTTTTGAGTCACTGGTTACTCATCCTTCACATCACATCGCTCCCCAACAAAACACCGGAGGCTTCAAAACGAGGAAATCTTGGTTTTAACGAGCACGAGGAATGTGTTTTTACTACATCAAATATGGTGTTCTGATGCAACCAGAAATAAAAAGGAATCAAGTTTTTTCTAAATTGCATGTTTAAAAAAATAAAATAAGACCTCATTCCCCCAGAGAAGGTTTTGATACTTGTTTTGTGCAATCAAGAATGAATTGGTTCTACTACTAAACCCATTTTCAAATTACACCCGCCCACCCACACACACACACACTATATAATGAGAAGTTTGGCAAAAAAAAAAAAAAGAATAAAAGAAGCTGGAATAATTGTCAGGATTCAGTGATTGGAAAAGAAAAAGGTAAATTTCTGTCCCTTTCTCTGCAGTCTTTCAAGTGGAACCCGTAAAGAACGAAACCCTGTTGTTAAACAGGAACAAGTGCGTTTTAAACTTTTATCATCCTTTATCAGTTGCATCTTTACTGTTTTCTTCATGCGTATTTTCTTCATAAACTTTTATGTTGCGAGAACTAGAGTCTGCCATATTTTTTAAATCAAGTCCCTGAAACCCCAAACCCACCTGCTGCACCCCTCCCAGAGTCCCACAAATGATGCTAGTTCTGCTTTTGCCCTTCTCCAAACCCAAACTGGAATGAACACCTAAACCTGACAGATGTGTCTGAAAGGGTTTGATCGAAGAGGAGGAGTAATTATATAGGGCATCCTTCCAGACTGACTACTGCGCCGAGCTTCTCTGCCAGAGCATGCCGGTCCTTCAGGTCCTCCAAACCGTTCACCTGCCACTCGTGTTTGATACCTGTGGCACAGAAAACACCAGTCAGAAACGCCACGACGGTCACCAGGTACAAAACATATCACTCAGCCTCTTTTCACAGCAGTTTGACAAAACCAACTCATGGAGAAATGACAGAGTTGTAACCTTATGTCACCTTCACTGTGTGTGTGTTGTAAATGATTCTCAGCTACTTCCACAAGTTTTCACTGAAAATCTTTGAAACTGGCTGAATGTTTGTGTTGGCTGATGGTGATTAGCCAAGACGTCCATCCTGAGTTGGACTGACTCCTAAAACCAATACAGTGATTTGTTAAGGTATTTTACGCACATGAGCAAAAAACAAATCTCCTGCCTTCGCAGGTGTACAAAAAATATTCAGTTATCCTTCAAACATCACCTGAAGAAGACATCACCTTAACACCGATTCAAAACTCAATAATTTACCATTAAACTTTTTCTGACACAGTTTAAAACCTCAAATCACAACTAATAGTTTCCAACTATTTACCTATAGTAACTAAATTATTTAATCAAAAAGTACTGGTGTTTTTTTCTTCCCTCTAACAAATAATTTTATTTATAAAAAAAAAAAAAAAAAAAAAAAAAGCAGGCAACGCAAGAACTAGTTCATAACGTGTATCGACTGCAGGTCGACCTTTATTTATGACCGATGCCAGTCTTTAGAAATCAGGACGTCAGGGATGGACAACACATTTAGGTCAATAGAAAAAACACATTTAACAAAAAGATTTACCAACAAAATAAGAACTTGTTCACCTTAAATAAGATGTAGAAGAGCATTGTAACTTTAAAACAACTTCACTGACCGTTTTAGTTACTATTTAGGCCCCACATGGCCAAACACATTCATAAATACCGGTACACAAGTGTGGCTGTTATTAACAAATGAAATCTGTCTTTAATGCAAATCACAATTTATTTTTGGCTTTCTGCCCAAAAGAAATGAGTCTTTAGTGCTTCTTTTAAATGCCGATGACTCAGGAAAGTGAAAAATGCTCAACAAGTCATTTATTTCCTGGTCACACAGGAGTTTGTCCAACAGGTTCTTAGAGGAAGACGGATAGAAAAATTCTGCTGCATTTATATGTTATGAGCGATGAAAGGGATTTCCACAAAAAGTTGTTTCTTGAAAAGCCCTAACAGCGTACTGAGAATGGTGTACTAAGTGAAAAGTGTCATGTACTGTACTGGTAATCATTCTCTGTGGGTTTGAAACACACCATTTGACTCCATATGTGACCCAGCACATCAAACCAAGGATTATCTCTTCAAAATGAACCGTGCAAATGTTCACTCTTAAATTTTCAGGTTACATTTTGATACCTACCATAGATCATTTCTACTATGACCTGTTCCAGACTTGATTTTGTCTTGATAGTTTGGAAAACGGTGAGAGAATTGGTCTGAATTATATATTTTTGGGTATTCTAATGAAGATTCCTTAAATGCAGTGCAGGGAACACAGCATAAACGTATCAATTTGTGCCTAAAATAACTGTTAGTTGATGGCACAAAGCAAACTGCTTCAAAAATTTTTTTTAGGATTACATCTTGGACACAAAGGAAACCATAGATAATTAGAAAAGTGAAATGATGGCATATTTTTCAAGCTTTTTACCTTCAAATTTCCTCTTAATAGCATCTTTTGAGCTGGCATAGATCATCTTGCTCTTCAGTGGAGCACTATCTGGAGCCCTGTGAAAGTGGGACAAATATCTCAGTCTGATGTCATTCAAATGTCATACATCATCATGTAATAACGCCTCACCAGAAGATAAAGACTAGGTCCTCCTTCTTAGTTTCTTTGGTCTCATACGTGGCGTCATACAGAGCGTAGCGGCAGTCGTTGGGAGGGAGCATCTTCACAAATTCTTGGTAAGGGTCCTGAACGGTGACTCCCACGTCACCCTGCAGGATCTCATTGCCTTCATCCAGAACAATGTTCTTGAGGTCTTTGCTCAGGCAGAAGAGGACTGCCTTCTTCCTTTTCCTCTTCTCGTCCTCATTGGCCTGAGCTTTACGCACCTTCATGTCGTTGAAGATCGCAATGACTTCATCTGTGACTTTCACACCGGAGGCCTACACGGACAACAAATCATTCATGGATTGTTGAAATGCAAAAAAAAAAAAGTACAATTATTTCTCACTTTATGCTAAATCTGTGTTTTGTTCAAATGAAAATAAATTTAATAATTTGCACAAAAATTCTGCCTTCAGGAAATTTAGGAAGTTGGTTAGGTTCTAACAAATGTCAGAACATTAGTTTAATCCTGAAGATAGTCTGCAGTTTTACAGTAATGATGTGGCCTTTATTTTTAACAGGGGCAACTTTTGTCAGAAACAAAACAAAAGACGTGTTCTTGAGCATTAACAAGCTACACATGACTGCTCCAGAACACTGAAACGATGCAGCCGAGGAGGAGCCAAGAGGATGTGTGACTCGAGAATCCTCCTCCATAGTAGGAAGACTGATAAGAATGCACTGAAACACAAAAAGGTGCAGTCATTACACTGTGGTGACACTGGAAGGGTTCAGCTGTGTGAAGCAACGTTAAAATAATATGATAATTCAGTCAACTGAGCCATTTACTACATTTAAGGTGAAGCGGGGGGCAGTGTAAAGAGCGATAGGTCCTCCTCATACAAAGTCCACTTTTATTATTAATACTAAATGAGTTAAGGTGTGTGCACACTTTGTAGTCACTAGGTCCAAAACACAAGTTCCTTGTGGGAAACCGTCGTGCATCTCAGCGAGGACCATGTGGGTGAGGCTCAGAAACAATGAAGCCTCTGTTTAAATACAGAATATAAATGAGTCACAACTCCCTCAGTCAGGTCTTCTGACTCTGTTTAGGCACTCTCACAAGAAAACTTAGTCTCTGGAAAATAAAACTGTTATCTACCATCAGTATGTCACTGGGGTAAAAAAACAAACTCAATGAGAAGGAAATACCCAAACAGAAAACCAGCTTGAGTAGACACCGTTTGTTCAGGAGGACGGTAGTAGATAAAGTTTCAGACTAATAATTAACCAGTAAACCATAGTCTCCCCCGTCCATAAAGTAAACATGATGATTGAATATTTATTACAGGTTCTGTTTTGCAGTTATGCACTCCTTCCCACAAAATACTAACATTTATAAACTTCTGAACTTTCTATTAAAGCATCTTGACTATGTTTAAAAAACTGAATGAAGGCACACAAACTAAATCAAGTTTAAAGCACTATTTTTATAATTCCATTTCCTGCAGCCCATCATGACAATGTCTGCTACAACACTGTTTGTAGTTAGTTTGTTTTTGCAGCCGATATACCGCTGGTGAACTTCCCAAGCTTTATCTAATCTTAACCGTTTATATTGTCCTTTATAGGATTCAAGGTTCAGCTGACATAAGATGTCACAGTCCAAGTCTTTTAGAGCTCACACCTTCAACATGGAGGGAAGGTTCATCAGCAAACGTCAGCCTAATGGCTCGCATTCAAAATAAGTGAAAGCTGTGCAGACTCGGCAAAGAGAGGCAAAAATACAATGAAAGGCCTCGCATGTCACCTACTGCCCTTTTCACATCAGCTTAAACTAAGATCATCTCATGATGAAGAACTGACAAAGTTGTAGCCTTGAAAATAACATTACGCACAATCGACTCTCAGCTACTACACCAAACTTTAGCTCAACATCTGTTTGAGTTTGAATGTCCACTAGCTGTGGCGGCCATCTTGAGTTGGAGGTGGCTCAAAAAGAAATTAATGTATTGTAGAGGTACATCCATCTAGTGGGTTATGAGTTATTTTACTAACAGTAGGCAAACAGAAACAAAACAAATGCATCTTTGGTTCCATTTGTTTCACGACTATGAATGAGTTCAGATTAATACGTAATAATGTCTGTTCACTGGTTGTGTGGAGGTGACGACCATCCTGCGCATAATGATGCGCAAATAGATGAACAGAATGCGCAGCAGCAACCATGAGCTGCTCTGGCCTCAGCTATTCACCCAAAGCTCCCAAACCGCAATTACATAATGCTACTAATGTTTGTTTACTCGTTGCTGCACCACAAAATGTATCCATTTTGACCCCCCCCCCCACCCCCCCTATATACACAACTGGTTTTGATGTCGTCGTCACACGACACAAAACAGTGTCCTTTGCACCAAATTCAGGGTGGGGTCGTGAATGCAGCAGAGCTGGAAAATCCGGTTCATTCGAGTCACTTGGTGAAAAATAAGAAAAAAAAGAATGCTGCACAAAATTAGACTGTCCGTCAAATCACGCGTGTAGCTTCACTGAGGTTTATATGAGAATCTGCTCGTTTATTATTATAAAGTCCAAACGGGGATTTTAAATCGAGCTGATCCGCAGTGGACGCAGGAAGCCAGGCAGGCAGACAAAGAGACGGGAGCTGCTAAAGCTCCGCTAGCTCCAGTCGTAAAAAAAAAAAAAAAAAAATGGGAGTCATCGCGCTGTTTCCTTCCCGTTCAGGCACCGTTATCCGCAGCACCTGCTGCCGGCGACGTGCTCCCATAACACGGAGGTGAAATCAGAAACACGACGCAGTGAAACCGCAGGTGCGGCGTCATGGCAACGCAGAGCCCCAGACACGAGAAGCGGTGGCTTTTTTGTCCTCCCCCGACACGAAGACACGAACGAAATGGCGCCAGTTGTTTTGAATGACTCTGGTGCATCTCTTCTTATCACAAACTTGTAGGAAACACACAGCACGGAGTTGTTGACTGCACGCTATATTTCCATAAAACGATTACACTGTGCCATGTTACGGTGTTATTAGCTGCCTAGCTTCCACGCCAGCAGAGCCACTCGCTGCGGCTAGCCTCGGTGCTAGCCGTGGCTCCTCCTGCGGCATTCCATCCAGCTTTTGCTTTGATGTTTTAACAAAAATGTCCGCAAAATAAACGAAAGGTTGACTTGAATAAGCTGTACATGTCGAAGACTTAATGATAAAACGGGGGTAGTTAAATAAAAAACGTGGTGTAAAATCCATTAAACCTACCATTGTTGGAGCTCTGAATAGTTCAACGTCTGGGAGGAATTGAATGATGACGAGTTGACCGTTCTGCTGCTCGCGCTCTACGGGAGCGCGCCTCAGGAAGCGCGGCGCACGAGTTGGAGCGCGCGTCCGTTGTAACGGTGCTGCTTTTTCCCGATTGGCTGAGTGAAGCTGACACAGCTTCCACCCACGTCAAAAAAATTCCAGTAAACCCAAGGAATGGTTAGTGCTACGTTTGTGCCGTTAAAATGTTCGTTTGTGCTGCTTCGGTTTCTGAGATATTTATAGTATTTTTTAAGGTCATCCAGAGGTCACATCCCTCCATCTTGCTCCAAACGGCTTAGTGCTTCGTTTGTGTCGTTAAAATTGGTTAAAACCGTCATTTGTGTACTAGCTTTCCATCCAGCTGACAGACTTTAGAGTGAAGCATAGACAACAACCCCCACCCGTCCAAATCGTGAGGGTGGGCCGTAAATTTGCCTGAGTTTTATTATTATTTTTTTTTAAATCATGACTCAAAACAAAATTATAAACAAAACGTTAATTCACTGTTACAGTATGTTCTTAGGCTCTTCCTTTTAATATCTTGGTACTTTTTTTTACTTGGGCCACGAAGATAAGCGTGAATCCCTGCTACTAGAGTAATTAAACCTTAAACACATAATTGTATGATTTAAAATCTATTAATTCCAGATGGCATACGTTGTTAAATTGCCACATACGTATATATATTTTTTGCTAGGAATCCCTTTTTAAAAGAAAGGGAGGAAATCCTCCACTATCCATGCCTCCTTTCTCCTCCCCTTCATCCCGTTTTTGTTGAACTCACTTCCAAATATGGAAGTGAACCGCGAAAGGCGGCGGTCTGTGCACGCGCCTCCTCGCTCCCGGCGCGATGAGGGTCGGGCCAGGACGCTGATCACCATATAAGGAAACGAGGGGACGCGACTGTGTTAAGAGTTTTCTGTTCAGACAGCGTCGCTTTGTGGGGAGAGAAGTGGAAGTGGGGCAGCCAGTGCAGGCCCAGGGAGGCAGATGTCTTGGAGGAAGATGAGGGATAAGGATGACGAAACACGATATTTAAACACACACCTCTAGGACCAGGGTAAAGTGATGCAACAAACCTATGGTATGGTAGACAGTTGTAATCTATAAACACACTTTTCACACACAAAAACAACCCACTTTGAATTCTGTTCTAAAACAGAGCTGGATCAAATTTGATCCAACTCAACCCCGGATTAATTTATGTCAACAGGGTTGATCTAAAATACTGAGTTGTGTTTTCTACCCAATAAATGTGACCTGTTCTTGTAAAGTCACTATAGGAGGAATTTTTCCAACATGCGAGATATTATCTTCAAATCATCCATCTCAGAAGATTCAAAATAATATGCGGTTTGTTGGATTTTAGTGGTTTATCGCCTAGCATGGTAGCTAGTACTGCTTAAAAACTTGGTCTGGAGTGATAACATGGGATGCCAGCTCGGGAACTTCACAATAATGCCAAACATTATAGGAAGGGATTTCCCAGCTCTACTGTAACTAGAAGAGAAAAATTGATTATGTTTGCTAATCCACTGCTTCAGCTTCTTCTTCTTTTATCTTTTCTCTCTTCAGGGGTTGCCACAGCGTCATCTTTCTCCATCTCATTGCCCTCTGCATCCTCTGTCCTTGCTCCATCTACCTCCATATCCTCCCTAACTACACCTTTTTATCTCCTCTTTGTCTTTTTACTGGCAGCTGCATTTCTAACATCCTTCCACCAATATACCCACTGTCCCTCCTCTGGACATGTGCAAACCATCTCTGTCTGGCCTCCCTAACTTTATCTCCCAGTTGTTCAATCTGTGCTGTACCTCTGATGACCTTGTTCCCAATCTTATCCATCCATGTCACTCTTAAGGAGAACCTGGTCCTCAACATCTTCATTTCTGCTACTTCCAGTTCTTTCTCCTGTATTTTTTGAGTACCACTGTCTCCAGACCATACAACATAGCTGGTCTCACCACTGTCTTGTAAACTTTTCCTTTGACATTTTGCAGCCACCCTTTTGTCACAAATCACTGCTGAAACTTTTCTCCATCCACTCCATCCTGCCTGGACTCTCTTTTTCACCTCTTTACCACACTCCCCATTTTCCTGGACAGTGGACCCCAAGTACTTGAAGTCCTGCACCTTTCCTTGTAGCCTCACTGTTCCACTGGCCTCCCTCAAAATCACTGTGAACACTAAATTTGTTTTTAGTTGAAATTAAAAAAAAAAATATTCATTTTTATACCACAAACATGTTTTGAAGGGTGTTGAAAAAGGATTTTAGTGTTAAAACTAGAGATTTTCATGCTTTCTTGGTTATCCTAGATTAAATATGGGGAGTGGTGGCCCAGAGGTTAGAGACCGTGGACCTGTGATCGGAAGATCGCCGGTTCAAGCCTCGGTACTGACGACATCAAGATGTGGGTGGAAAAGGTGAAACACCCCACCTGCCTCCACCCCACCCTGGGCCCCTGAGCCAGGCCCTCAACCCCCACCATCTGCTCCCTAAACTGGTCTCTCTTGAAAATGAGTTCTCGTGGCTCAATGAGAAAGGGTAAATAAAAATTTAAAATTTTAATTGAACAGAAAAAGTGTTTCTGAAGTCAAACTTGATTTTTAACAAATTTCCACTAAAATACTGTACCGGTATGTCCTTAGGCTTCAACAATCAGGAGTTTTGAAAGCATGTAAGCTAAAAAATAAATAAATACAATTAAAATAAAAAACAGGACCGGGAAAGATATTTGGCTTTTGTTGGATTTTGATGTTTAGTGGGGAAAAGTTCAAGGCTGTCGCCTTTCAGACAAGACCAAAATCGAGCATTTAGTTCGCATTATTCAAAATTACTTCCCGATTCCCTGAGGGTAGGAGTTTGAAGGTACGTTTCCTGGAATTGGAAGGGCTTTTAATTGGATTTGATGTTCATACAATCCCTTATTGACTCCCGTTTACAGGAAACAAGACTCTGTTGTAGATACAACAGCTCAGAATGTGTCGCTGCTCAGAAGGTGAAATTAAAACGTTACTGGCGTTTTTGCATCATTTTTGTCTTTGCTCCTTTTTGTTGCAATATCTCAATAAAACAGACGAGAATTTGAAAAACACGTAAAGTGGAGGTTATTTTGGGTAGACTACAACAAAAAAAAAATAGTTTTTGAATCAAAAATACTGAATCATAGCTTACATGTCAGCAATAAAGCATCAGCTCTGGTAAATTAAAAAAATATATATTCTGGAGAAAAACAGAACTTGCACGATGAGTATTTGGGGTAAAATGGAAAGTGAGTCACATTTTCTGTGCTGTTCAATAGAGATAATTCTCCATGGCTTCAAATTAACCTTCAAATATGTGCAGTGCTGATGAAGATGGGCAAGAAAAAACAGGGACGGCTGCAGTTTCAGACAGCAATTCTTCATTTTGAGGTAAGAGAAAAAAATCCTAGCCAGTCTAACATAGCTTTTATGAAAAATGGCGAATTAAACTATAAAAATCTTTGAAAAGTCTTGTAGTTTTACGCAAGGAGTTTATTTTGTAGATTTAAATTAAATAAGAGCACCTAATCTGACTTCCTGTAGTTAATTTAAACAACCTGTCGTTGAAATCAACCTGAAAGAAAAGGAGTCACTTCAGCGATATTTTCATTTTGTGTGGCAATTACAGGGTGTGAATGAAGATTTAGGCTGTGGTGGAGGGAAACCAGATGCCGGGGGGGTTCTTTTGGGTCTAGTTCCAAAAGTGCATGTGTGTAGGGCAGACGTGCACGTATAGCTCCACCCTGAAGTGTTGGGGAGGTCATGATAGCTGTGTAAGTTCAGAGGCCATGGTCGGTGGTTTTGGGTTTTGGCTCGGTGAAATCACAGGGCGGAGAGCGGCGGAGATGGCCGTTTGCATTTCTGCAGGTGTGGCACCCAGGCGAGGCAGAGGGGTGTTATTTTGTTGACACAGCACCGAGGTGTGGAGGTTATTGTGAGTTTCAAGAGAAGGATTACAGCTCTGATGGATTGAGGTGGATTAAACATGCCAAAAGAGTTGTGTGATTTATTTGACAAACACATTTAATAAAAAAATAAAAACACACTTACAGCAGCTTTTGACAGAAACGATGGCTGCATTTCATAAAACGGTTTGATTTGTGTAAAACTTTTAAACGTTATATAGGAGTTATAAGAAATCTGCATGATTTTGTTCTTTTTTGCTACTTTTCTACATTCAAATACTCATTTTGTCACTGGACTAAAAGATATTAGGATGTTAAAACATAAAAATGATCACTAACAGTTACCATATTTACAAATCAAAGAGGACAAACCGATCACAGATTTCTGCTTAAAGCACACAGGAGCTCTCAGAGTTGCAGAAGGTGCGGCGACTTTGTTAAAAGTGTCAAACCCAATTAGATTTGCTGCCCTGGTCTCCTAAACGCTAAGCTGTGACCACGTGTTGGCCCGTGTGTTAGGTGTGTTAGTGGTCCAAGCTCGAGAAGAGCGCACAGTGAGATTTAAAAAAAAAAAGAGTGCAGGGAGGTGAAAGGATAAGATTATAGTCCTGCACACATTACGGCTAATCTCCCTGTGTGGATTGTATACGTTCAGGCTTCAGATCA
This sequence comes from Hypsolebias longignatus, assembly GCA_031762435.1. Lineage (NCBI taxonomy): Eukaryota > Metazoa > Chordata > Actinopteri > Cyprinodontiformes > Rivulidae > Hypsolebias > Hypsolebias longignatus. The sequence goes on along the minus strand of JARVGV010001030.1, from coordinate 14,692,906 downwards.
GCTCATTTATCTGCAGGTCTGAGGGTGCTCGTGTGTGTAAGAAGTGCACGCTCACATCTTGGTCTCGTTGGCCTCCTTCCTCATGATGTCCAGGATCATGCGACAGGCGGAGGAGCAGCCCTCGGGGGTTGAGTGGATGGTGATGGGTTTTTCTGCTGCGCCCGCATTTTCCTTCCGGTGGATGTCCACCCTGAAAGATTCAATTTAAAAAAATCAAGCTCACCAAAATGTTCCTTACCAACCAAAATATGCAAAAGGAAGGCTGCAACTAAGAAAACGAGTTTTAAGAAGAAAAGGCCAAACTCTAGCTGAAAGCAAAAAAACGTAAAACGGTAACTAAAAGTTAAAATAAGCCAAAAATCTTACTAAAAGCTAAAATTAACATCACTGTAGCTGAAAACTTAAAGAGGTAGCTAAAGGCTAAATGTAGAAAACTGAAACTATCTGTTAAAATGAGCTAAACTGTAGCTGAACTCTAAATGTAGCAAAACAACCCTAAAAGATAAGAATAGCTAAACAGCAGCTAAAAGCTTAAATTAGCAGGACAATAGCTAAAAGCTTAAGAGAGCATAGAAAGAAAAACTAGAGGAAGTGTGCTGAGGCAGATTTTGGAGGGAGATTACCAATAATAGATTTTCATGGGGAAATAATTGTAAATACATCCAAATATTTCAAATAGGATAAAAGCTACAAACACTAAAATTAAGCAGAACCTTTTGATACATGAATGGTGACAAAAGCAAAAATAAAATCAAAGCATTTGATTGCAAAACAAAACTTCTAGAAGAAACTATGAACTCAAATACAATAACTCAGCTGATATTTTGTAACTTGCATTTATTAAATAATTGTGTTTTATATTTTATCTTAGTCAAGTGGAGAAAAATAATTTAACCTGGGTACATAATGCTAGAACATAATCCATAATGTAAAAATATAATAATAATATATTATCAGTTTACTTGGACTGAGTCTGTTTGGTGACATTCTTGATGGTGAGGCCTTCCTTTCCGATGATGGCTCCCACAAACTGAGTAGGCACGAGCATTCGTAGGGGGAAGTCGGGCTGTCTGAGGCGGGGAGAGCCAAAACCTCCCGAGGGTCCGGGTTCAGGGGCGCCCTGGTCCCTAGAAGACCTAACCCCGCGCCGTGTTCGTGGAGCCTGGTTGGGTGGAGCAGCGTCCATGTCCATGATATATGACACCTTGAAGGAGTAGTCGTCGAACTGTTGTCCTGTGAGCTTCTCAATGGCTCTGGAGGAAGAGGAGGAGGTGCAACAAGTGTCATTTAAAATACAATCAGCTGGTCTGGAACGTCTCTGGTACACTTGCTTTTAAATAAGCTTATAACACTTAATGTAAAGATTTATTTTAAAAAAAGCTTCTGCATAAAAAAATGCAGGCTGCCTTTCATGTCAAAATCTCAGCATCTCCGTATGTCAGTTAAAATACAACTTTTAATATTATATTGCATTAACATGCCTGCTGCTAAGCAAAACGAAATGTAAATTAATTTTCTTTACAGATAAAAATGCAAAATAAAAAAAATAGCTTGTGTTATTTTTAGGTTGACATAGTATATAAGCTTTTACAATGATTATCATTTTTAGAACCAACAGTGAATAAAATCCAGGTTTGGACAAACTTTATCCCAAGTACAAGCAGTAAAAACAGTGCTAATAATAATAATGGACGTCTCTGTCACAAAATAAAGCCCAAATACGCTGCAGTCTTAGCTTTCTCATTTACACTGTTAGCACAATCTATCAGAGGCTCTGAACTTTTAGATTTTAGGTCTTTACTGCAGAAACTGTTGATTAAATTGTAATTCCTCTGACGTGCACGTTACTTGAGCAGTTCTGCGTGCAGCTTACACTTTAGCTTCCTCCTTGGTTGCGTATGTGACATTCACCACTGCTGTTTCTGTGTCAGTGTTCACTGTTGGACAAGAAGAGATGGGGATGGGGTGGGGGTGGGGGGGGGGATAAAACATGAGATACAGTAAACAAAGGTTTACACATGCAGGCCTTTGTTGTTGCCGTGGGTTAGTTGGATTTGCGTCCAGGTTCCCGTGGTGACCCCAAAATCCACTTGTCTGTGTGAATCCATTGCAGCCATCGTCACACTGGCTTCACTCCAGACCCTGCTGCTCCCTCAGCAGAGAGAAGCTGCTTAACACAATGGCCTCTCTGCCACTTGCACTAAAAAGGGATTTGTTCGACACAGCAGCCGAAACAAAGCAAATAATCAGCCATTAAACGAAGTGAAGCGCACAACCGAGACACACCTTGACCAGGTATGTGGTTCTGCACTGTGCTGTGAGCACAGAGCAGCACTGAATATGGGCCTCCCGCTGGGATCATGTTTGCAGCAGGGGGGAGGTCGATTAAGAAGACTATTACGCATCACAGGCAATGCAACACAAAGCCTGCTCTGACTTGATAATTACATACCATACTTTCTGCCATACATGTTGCGCCGCCCTATAAGTCGTATCAGTCCAAAAAGTCAGTCACCGCTGACCACCCCGAAACGTGGGCTGGTGTTGTGCAAAAATCAATTGGCTGCCAGCCACGGGACCATGCACGGTAGGACTTTAACACTTAAAAACAATTATTTGTTTGCTCAGCATTATAGCAAAATTGTGTCTCGGTTGAACTTTTCCTTAATATGTGCACTTTAATGGTCAAATCAGCTGTGTTTCAAAAATTGATTTGTGGCTGCTGGGAGTGCGCAGAGGAAGGGACTCGCTGTGCATTTCTTCGAAATTTAACAAGATAACCACCTAAAACAATTATTTGTTTGCTTCACATTATAGTAAAGGTGTGTCACAGTTTAATTTTTTCTTAATAAATGCACTTTAATGGACAAACCAGCTGCATTTCACCTGGGCAGCGAAATGCAGCTGGTTTGACGTTTGCTCCAGGAGTTCCAGAGTGAGACGAAGGTGGCTTTGTATGGCAAGCCAAGTGCCTCATTAATAGCCAATTTTACCCATTAATGAGACACTTGGCTTACCTTAATGCTTGAGGGCCCTCTAGTGGCTGTAAATGGTAATGCCTAATATTTTTCATGTCAGAGTGAATGAAATGTCAGATCTCAGCCAAAAATTGGGGTATAAAAATGGGGGGGGGGGAATGTATATTAGTCACTTCGGTGTATAAGTTGCAGGACTTGCAAATTTATCCAAAAAGGTGTGACATATATGGTGAAAAATACGGTAATCATTTTGCATACTGGCTTGACCATTTAAGATTTTTTAAAGCAAAGGATGCACCTCAATGAAGGAAATTGTTTTATCAATAGCAAATTCAATCTGATATGAGCTGTTTATAAATGAAAGACAACAAATGCAAAACCTTGGACAGCTAAAATTTGTATTTCCAGTTTGTTACACATCCTTGTTTCTTTAAATAGTGCATCTTTTATTCCACTTCAAGTGATTAGTTTTGCAGGTTGCTTCTGTTTAACACTACTTTTGAGAAATGTTTCGGCCATCTGATCTCGATTAAAACTCATTTTTAATGATGGATCTCTTTGAAACTCCTACGTAGTGGTGACTTCACAGCACTCTAATTGTGAGGACATGTAGGGAAAGAAAGCATTTTTTTTTTGTCATTATCACAAAAGTGGCTAAATTAAAAGATGTCTTTGTTGAGTAAAACTGAAAACCAGCAAGTTTGAAAGGGCTAAATCCAGTAAAGAGTGCCCTAGTTGGCATGGGGTGGGGGACTGAACAAAGTCTGGCCCCATGTCCCCCACCAGCATCCTTCATTAGGCCACACACGAACACACATCCTCATAACCAGAGTGCATGGACTGAAGCCAAGAGAAAAGAAGACAAGGGACAGGAAGGCAGGAAGCTGGGCAGAAACCACATCTAGGAGGGTCCACATTTACATCGAGGCGGCCATATTGGTCATTCACAGTATCTAGTGATGGTTGAGAAGCCCAGCTGAGCAGAGAGAGAAGAGGAGGAAATGCTGCGCTGGTGTGTGGTAGACAATGAAGCGAACTGTGTTACGGCAGCGTCTGGGAAACTCTGAGTGGAGTAATTTCTCTGCTGGGTTCTCTTTTAACACCTGTCACGACAACAGTGGGTGGTAGTTGGTCTTGGCTGCTTAACACAGAGAGAGTGTGTGCGTATCTAGGTGTTTGTTTCTCCGCCTGCTTGTCTCCACCATTCATGCATGTGCAACACACACACACACACAATCGGGGCGCGCAGAACATTCACTGCAGGCGTCTTCAGTGTCACGGCCGTAACCACAGCGCAGCATCCCAAAAGAGACGCAACGATCAAACACGCACAGGAACATTATCACTGGACACGTCTGCCCACTTCAATCCACACTCCGAGCCTAAGGAATCCTGGTGGTAGATCTGATCTAGAGGCTCCGTTTAACTCAAACATGTCTCCGGGTCAAAGATACGCACACAAAGACCGACGAGATGATGAAGACTGATTCATACACAGAGATGGGTTATGTTTAGATAATGGATGAGTGAGATGAAGATAACGAGGAAGTGAAGTCACACAGGGAGACTTGAATCACTGGAGAGTCTGGGTGTTTGGCTCTGAAGCTAAAATGACACATGTATTGAACAGTTGAAGCCAGAGGAAGATGAAATGGGTATTATTCGAGAAGACAAGTTTCATACCTTGTTCCACATTCTCTACAGTACCATACTCAGCTAGAAGGCCGTCCAAAACCTGAGGAAGAGACAAAACTTTGGGTTAGAAACACAAATGATGGACAGAAGAATACAGAAGTTTAAAGGCATGCCCAGTTTTTTTTTTTTTTATACAGTACGTTGCTTCCAAGGAGTCCGACTTTCTTGTAATTTTTTCACAGTGGTTTTGATTGACAGCTCTTTCAGAGGGTTTTTCAAGGTTTGCTTTCTTTTTCTCCTATTTTCTGTCCAGTTCTTGGCCATGACATCATACTGTGCATTAGGTGCTTAAAAACGAGCATAATGAACAAGTGGAGGACTGAAAAGAAGCATGCGGCCTAAAAAATACTATGTACAGCAGAAGAACAAAAACCAGATACAGTATACTGTACTAGATTTGACAAATGCATATATATTTTTTAGATGATTGTTTTCAGTTAATAGCTTTAAAGGGATTACCTTGTTGGTGCATAACTAACATTTTATGTCTGTCAAACTGTTATCTTTTGTATTTTAAAATAATTATTTAAAGGTTAAAGGTTATTTAACGTGTGTTTGTGGCATACCGCTAAAAATAAAGTATCTTAATATGTATTTTAAACTGCTTTATATTGTAGACACATTGCTGGTTCATTCGCTGACCCTTTGCCTCTTTGTGGCTGAATGATTCAAAGGTTAGACTTAAGAAACAAATATTATGAGCAAAACTCTCAAAATGTTCAGGTACTGAATTAGAAATAAGTGAGAAAAAATTAAGAGAAAGTAATTGAAAAACCTTGTGCAAGAGAACGTCTAGCTCCTTGAAAGCAAAATACTGTATAAAGAAATGATCGACTCAAGACTTGTGCACAGGGCTGAATAATAGCAACACACAATAAAGCAGCTTTGCTGCAACAAGTGGGGCAACTTACACTGTGTACACAATTTTGTTCCACCCCATGAACCACATGTGGTGCATATGACAAATAACGAACACTGAACCATGAACTTTCAAGTAACACAATGTAGCAAGTGAAACTAGAACCAAATATAAATTCTAGCAGTAACAAAAGCAGCAGGTCAAAATCAACTGATTAAAAAAACCTAAACTCAACCAAGGAGCCTAATGTTTTGTCATCTGGTGTAATGATCAGAATTTGCACTTTAAAGTATATAATTAGTTGAAGTGCAGGTACTTGTCTGGTTACAATGATTATAGCACTTGGTCATTTTTTATCTTGGCCGTGGAAGTGCACCAAAATAACATATTGTTCACACTATGGGATGATGTGTTTATTTGAGACAATTACGACTAATGTTGTGTGTTTCTGGACCGATGACGTAGCATACAGCAGCACACACTGCGTTAATGATGGCTTTGACATGCGGACAGTATACGGAGTGATCCACATAGCACTTAGCAAGATGGCGACCACTGATCTCACCTAGCACCATTAATGACCAATCCTGAGTATATTCAAATAAAAGTTCCACATTCACAAATTACTTTATGAAGCAAAGGTTAGCACCACATTACCATTTAAGCTTCGGTGACTACTGGTATTTAAAATAGCATATAGGCCTAAATGTGAACATTGAACTATTAAAAAAAGAAAAAAAAATCAAGGTAAGGTTTTATGATTATCAGCAATTACTATATTTATTTGAGAACATTTAATCAAAATAAAGGTTTTTCTTCATGCAGCAACTTGTCAACATTTTATTATTAACAGTTATGGTGATGTGAGCAGATTTCTGCTTTAATACACATTAAAATTCCTGTGACATCAAATATTCCTGATCAATACGAATGCATCATTAGAAAGAAAATAGTTAAAATATTCTGCAAAAAAACTTTTTTTTATATTCATGCTGCTGAGATGAACAGCTGTTGAGATATACACAGGAAGTGACAGCAAAGAGGAACACCTGCATGAGCACGGCTACAAACACAAACAGCAGCAAAGAATCTGATGTCTCTTTAGATTATTCTAAATCGCAATCAGAGACAAAGTTTGTATGAACAAAGCCCTGAGAGTCCTCCATTGACATCACTTCCTGTTTCAATTTTTTGGACTGTACTTATTATAGCACCTTTCTATCTGATCAAGACACTCAACGCACTTTACAACACAATCCGTGCCTCATTTACCCATTCATATACAGCACTCTACTAGATCTATACAAAGACTAATCAGAGCTTCATCACATTCATACACCGATGGGACACACATCGGAGGCAATGAGGGGTTCAGTGTCTTGCCCCGGGACACTTTGGCATGTGACTGCTTGTGGATTTGAA
>JARVGV010001030.1:14660559-14671009 GCA_031762435.1 Hypsolebias longignatus | reverse complement strand
AAGCCCTTTGGAGTGAGGGTGAAACGTTTCTACTAAAAAGAAACTGTCCAGATGACCTGATTGAGAATGATCAGATACAGAAAATATACACTACACACACTTAATGATATTGTAGACCACTGCATTAGGTAATACATTCAGCAAGTATTTTTAATTTAATACATTTAAGTATTTTTAAATTATTCACTTTTACTTAAGTAAAAACATTAATATGGTACTTCTACTTTTACTAAAGTACATTTTTGTCTGCTTATTTGTACTTTTGCTTAAGTAAAGTGTGTACTTTACCCACCACTGATTTTAAGAAACGTGAGCACAAGTATTTCATTTTTTACAAGCATATGGTTTGTCAGCAACATTTATCTAAACAGTTTTTTTTTGCGTACAAGTCTTTTCATACAGAGTTCCCAAGATATTCATAAACACATCGTAGGCTCTGTTTACATCATCAACATACACATCCTTCCCATTTTGTTTTTTCAAATAATCTTTCAATTTACCCAGTTTTTTTATTTTTATGTATTTATCATTTTCTTCTTCACTGTAGCTACTTTTTTACTGCATTGGTAATTTTTACAAATTTCAAAAACTGGCAAATTATCACTTATATCAATCATCAATATCCCACTCATCACCTCAGCATCTCTTACATTAGTAAAAATATTATCAGTCACTGTAGCACTATGTGTTGTAATAGACAAAAGTACCTCATTTCTTTAAAGTTATTATAATTTATTTTTTTCCTTTTGGCTTCTCCCTTCGTCAGGGGTCGTCAGGTTCGTCACTAGTCGCACAAAGGCTTGGCAATTGTTTTTACGCTGGATGCCCTTCCTGACACAACCACAGACCACCGAGCTACCACAGCCCTCTGTGTGGAGCAGAGAGCTGATATCTAGGGTGCCCAGGGGAGCTGATGATGTGGGTTAAGGGCCTTGCTCAAGGGCCCAGAGTGGGGCAGATGAGGGTGGAGACAGGTGGGACTGCTTCACTTATCTCACCCACATTTTTGATGTACCAGGGCTTGAACCAGTGATCACAAGCTCACCTTCTTAACCTCTGCGCCACCACTCCCACACCTCATTTCCTTAAATGATTTGTTAAAATCTAAAAGTTTTCATTTTATACTATTTCCATCTTACATGTGATTCTTGACCTGCCATTGTGTATCTGTTCCTCCCTGTTCCTCTCAAACCCAGCCAGTTGAAGCAGATGAGCCTGGTTCTGCTAAAGGTTTCTTCCTTATGAGGGAGTTTTTCCTTTTCACTGTTGCCTTCATGCTTGCTCAAAGCAGTCTGCTCCTCAGATAAATAGATTTAAATTATTATTTTTATATATGAATGTTTCTGTTAACTTGTTATTTTATATATATAAATGTTTCTGTTCAGTGCCCTGAGATGACTTCCGTTGTGATTTGTCGCTTTAAAAACAAACTGAATTGAACTGAATCATTTCTTGACATTAACCCTCGAGAGAACTAAGTTTCTGGAGTTTTTTCAGACTTTATGTTCGACACTGTTTACAACTCAGATTGGATAGTATAGAGGTAGGGCAACCGACTTGGGACTAGATAGTCACAGGTTCAACTCCCCACCATGCCCGCATGTTGTAGTGTTCTTGAGCAAGACACCTAATTCCCACTTGCTCCCCGGGCACTTACATAGCTGTCCACTGCTCCACCTGGGTGTATCTCACGAGTGATGGGTTAAATACAGAGAACTAATTTCATCATTGTATGGGAACATACAATGATGACAACTTGTAGCACTTTACATACTACTACTTTACTCAGAATATTAGAAAATATAGTGTCTATTTTAATTTATTTTATAGTGAATTTAGGTTGCCCCGATTCAAATCCCAGCCGAGGGCCTTTCTGGGTGGAGTTTGCATGATCTCTATGTGCATGCGTGGGGTTTCCCTGGGTACTCCGGTTTCCTCCCACAGACCAAAAACATGCATGTTAGGCTGATTGGTAACTCTAAATTGTCCCTTGGTGTGAGTGAGAGAGTGAATGGTTGTTTGTTATGTGTCCCTGTGTTGGACTGGAGGCCTGTCCAGGGTGTCCCCCGCCTCTCGCACAGTGATGGCTGGACATGGGCACCTGTGACCCCCGTGATCCGAAAAGCAAGAACTGGGTAAATTGGATGGATGGATGGATAATTACACAGACGACAGACTACAGTATAAGAAAAGGCCACAGAAACTGTTTCATTAACCAAAACAAAAATGTGGCTTCTATAATTAAATCTATTTAATAACACTTCAGATGTGAGTCTATTTGCTAATAATTTTCCACATTATTTATGCTGGTTTTAAAGGTATATAAATAACTTTCACCTGATTTTGAGATACTTATTCCAGAAACAGAATTTCTACTTGAACTGGAAGCACTCCGTCCTCCCCTGAGAATGAGTTTAATCTGTTAGACACCATAAGAATAAAGTGAATAATACTTTTTCCTCAGTTTTAAATATAATTGTTCTGCTATTGTTCTGTGAGGTACAAGGACCAGTTCGATCTGTGCATTCAAAGTGCATTAATACAAGTGGAGTAATGTGATCCACAGTCCATCTATGGATTTATACTGACATCTAACAACACATTAATACATATTTTATAGGGCAGTGTCAACATCTGAACGAGAAGCATCATGAATCTGTTTGTGTCGGGTTGTTGAACTATTTCTTTAACAAAGATTGAAGAACTGTCTTTGCTTTGGGCCTTAAATCAGGATATGAGTTAATATCCACCTCCTGCCAGGTCCAGCAGTGACCCGGCAGCCTCCTGAGCCTCGACATCGAGCTGCAGGATCTCCACAGTCTCCAGGTCCAGCTCAGTGTCGCTCGGCAGCACCAGGTACTGATACTGATCGGACTGATAATAGTGAAACTCAATGTACCCACTGTCTGACAGCGGGTCTTTCTCCATGTCTTCACTGACCCCGTCCTGCTGGTATTCAGTCAATTCCATGGTGACCAGTTCCTCGTGGTCCGGGGTCAAAGGGCACGGTGCATTTTCAGAGAAAGCTGGATTATCACTGGTCAGGATTTCGGGATAGGAAGCAGAGAGGAGCATGGTGTGAGAAAGAGGATCTGCAGGAGGGCAAGAAGCATAAACAGAAAAACAAATAAATTAATAACAAGCACATTAATATTAATAACCCCTTTACAGACGGAGTAATTAAAAAAACAATAGACAGAATCTTAAACAAGCATGTGGGAGTGTAGCGTGCAGCTTTGGATCTAAAACGAAGGGATGCTTGACCGAGTCCAAGCTGGGCTATTGCTGTGTTACCACGGTAACGGAGTTCAGTTGCCATGCCAACAGAACACAAACACAGGAACAATGCAAAAAAAAAAAAGGGGCTCAAGCGGAGAAAGCCTGCAGGTGATAAAAATGTCTCAGAGAGCTGCTTTTCACTGACAAGGGAAGAGACTCACGCAGGGTCAAATGTCCAGGTTTATGTCCTGAATAAGAGACATGAGTCCGGTTTGTGGACTAACCTGAGAAGTCCATGGAATCACACACTGTAGGTGCCTCGTAGCCAGTTCCTTCTAACCTGCACACAACACAAGACAGACGACTTCTTCAATATGCTGTATTGTTTTAATAAATGTTCATGCAGAATTACTCAAACTTCACAGCCATTAAAGGTAATCAGTACTTTACAGGTGTAATTCAGTACAGTTAACGTTGTGATGTATTACTATAAATATTCATCTAGCGTATACGTTTTAGAGTAGACCTAGCAAACAACAGTTTTCATTAAATCCGTCCTTTTTGTAATAACTTGTTTTCCAAACAAACAAATGTAGGATTTACTGATTCCAACAGGCAACTTCACAGTTTACATTTTATTTTCCCGTCCTGTTTTTTGATTAGTTTAACGTTTTGGAATTGCTGTCTGCTCACACGTGTGCAGTGAAAACTAATAATAAATCATGATGGTTTATCGTATTGTGGCAAAGTCCTGAACGATGTAGACTTTTGCACAGCACTGAAAGCTTTAATAGTTTACTAAAGCTGAGTGGCTAATACTCGGCATATGGAGTTTATCCTAAAGCCTCAGCTGTTTTAATACTCTTAAATAGCTTTTCCCGTGAATATTGACTCTGTCATTAATTAATCATGCTCCGATGACTGGTGTAAAATGCTTTTATTAGGCTTAAAACCACCTTCACCTGCAACTTTGAATAGGTGAAAGTTTTATTTATAATTATTGAAGTTTATAATTATTATTATTTTTACTTCATATCCAGAAATGTTTGCTTTATTTTCCTTTTAAATTTTAAATTAAATTATCAAACCTAATTTTAGTTATACTAGAATTAATTCAGATATTTCATGTTTGAATCTGTGTCTATGGGCTGGGTGTTAAACGTGGGCTCACCTCTAATATATTCCCAGTTTAAATAAACATTTATTTAACTCATTCAAACTACAGACAATAAAACTGGCTGATATACTGTATATTTTGATGCAGCGTTAATATGTTACTTTACTCACAGTGCAGGCTTGTCGATCAGATTACTGTTGGTGCTGTGATAACTGTGAGTCTTTCTCAGCACCTCCAGGAGTGCCGGTCGATACTCTGGACACACACACCACAGCGACCCCTTCCCCACTGACTGCAACAAACACACAAATCCACCTGTTACTATGAAACAACACTGACACGTCAGAAAAACTGACCTGAAACATGAAAAGCAGATAATAGCTGAGGCCTAACTGCTGTTCTGAATACAAATCTTCTGGATTTATTGTGTTATTGATAACTTATTAGTGGTGATTCTGTGCTATTATTTACACACATTGTGTGAAAAACACACGTGCGCCCACCTGGCTCTTGTCCCTCTGAATGCGGCGGAAGCTCTTGCTCAGGGACAGGTTGTGTCTCACAGAGTTCCTCCAGCCCCCTGTAGCTGTCCTGTAATAGGGGAAATTATTTACAATCCAGTTGTAGATCTCCTTCACTGGAAGCCTTTTGTGTGGAGAATCTTCTATTGCCATGAAAATCAAACTGCTGAAGGAGTACGGAGGTTTGGAGGATGCAGGAGGGCGAAGAACCTGTGCAGGTGTGCAGGGCTCCTGCTGTGGCAGTGAAGTCATTTTGGCAAGAGGCTGCAGAGGAAGAAGGTTGCCTCTCTGGTGCAGCCAGCTGAGACAGGTCAGGTCATTCTGGTCAGGTATACTTTCCTGCCCAATGCTTTGTCCTTCAGTGAGACAATGAGATGCAGCCCAGTGTGAAAGGGGAGAGGACGAGTGAAGAGACTCTGCTGTTGCTGGAGAAAGTGAGACTGGGGACGGGGGGAAGGAGATGGGTGATAGAGGGAGTGAGACATTTGAGGAGGTCTGCTGAGGTGAGGAGGAGAATGGCAGGGACCCTCCAAGAGTAGTGGGTTGTGAGGAGAAGGGTGGCAGTGATTGACAGCTGTTCTCCATCTCTGTCAGGAGGACAATGTCGAGCTCATCCAGGTGTGTCGCTCCTTAAAGATTTAAAATGGAAAGATTCACAGTTGGAGCAAATTCTTTACGTATTTTTATTTCATTGCTAATTTATTTGAAACCGTGGTATACTACCTACATAAATATAAGAAGGTCAAACAAATAACCTTTACTGTTTCCACAGTTGAGGGTTAAAGCGCATGCGACCTTACAAAACACAAAAATGTAGTTTTTAAAACTTTGCCTTTATTTATTGGAATCAATCAACTGTTAGCAAAATATTTCATGAGCCACTGGATGTAGTTAGTACTCAATACAATGTGAGCAACAGATTGATGTGTCCATAAAATAAAGAGATCACCAGGAAGAAATTCTTAAAGAGTTTGATCAAATGTATTAGCAGTTGTGGATTAACACAGAATAAATTTAAACTTTAACAAGTTTAACATCAAACGTTTAGCCTAAGGAAAAGTGTTTGCCAGTCGTTCCACTCTGATGAACTCTTCTGTTCAAAGTCCAACTCTCATTTCTCCATCTCGTGGCTTGAATGTGTTCAGTGAACAGGTCCATTCGGTAAAATATAAACTTTAAAAGTGACCGTGAGACCGAATGCGGGCTTTTGATAAACAACGGCTAAAGGGAAAAAAAATCACTAAGTTTGAACGAGTTGCCACATGGCTCTACAAAACAATACAGCAGGAAAATGGCGGAACAATATAAAGTTTCATAAACCGCCTTTCTTCCCCTCCTCAGGTAACCAGCTAACAGCAGACGGCTTTAGCTTTTAGCTTCATTAACTTGCTACTCACCGGTTTCCCAAAAAGGTAACTGGAAACTAGCTTAACTTAAATGTCCGGAATGGCTCGGCAGAGATGGAAAAGTGAAATCCTTACGTTCAAAAAGTGAAGTCTCAGTCGAACACCTATCTCTCCGCGCTCGTTGCGGTCCTCGGTTTCCATGGAAACCAAAAGGACGCTCCGGAAGGGTGCGCGTTCCCGGGCTCGCTCCCGACACAAACAAACGTCTCAGCTTGCTACTGTGTGTATCCATGTATGATCAAACAAGAACATCAGTTTCGGTGAAAACGTAACGTTAATTAGCTGAAAAAGTTGGAAATTAAATTTTGAACTGGAGGTAAAACAGGCAGATTAGGCAAAAAAGAGCAGAACTTTTTTTTTTTTTTAAATGCAGCTTGCTAAGAACTGAATGTAGCAAAAATAAAACACTAGATTAGATACAAGCTTAAACAAGAATAAAACACCAGAAAATCCAAAAGCTGCAGAATACTAGCTAAAAGCTAAAAAGGTTCAGAACTCCAATAAAAACAAAACTGGCTAAAAGTTGCAGAACGTTAGCTAAAACATTCATAACGCTTCCTAAAAACTAGAGGGGAAAAACATCAATTAAAAAAAAATGTAAGTAGCAAAAACTGAACACTAACGAAAAGCTAAATGGAACAAAAATATTTAGGAAAGTCAAAAGAAGCAGAACATTAGCTAAAAACAAAAGTAGAAAAACTAGTAAACCAGCAGCTATAAAGTAGCAAAAGGCTAAGCTAAAAGCAGAAAAGTAGCTGAAAACTAAAAGTACTAAGACATAATTAGAGCAAGATACTGAAGCTGATTTCAAAGAACATGTTTTCAAAGAAACCGAAGAATGCATTTTACCCGAATGAGCTGAAAGTTTTGATACATGAATAGCTAAAATAGCACAAAGTATGCAGAAGATGAATGCAAAAATGTTAATGATAAAAGTATTATTCAAACAATTATTTCATTACCTAAATGTATTTGAACTTAAACCTATTTAAATGTTTGACGGCACTTTTAGCCAAAAAAAAAGTTAACATTGTTTTATTGACATTTTAAGCTGAATTTAGCTAATATGTAACAACAGAGAGAGGCACTTCAAGATTTGCAGCATTTGAATTTTAAATACTGTGATCGACCGGCGATATGTCCAGGGTCCATGTCAGCTTTTGCGAATGACTGCTGGAAATAGAGGCACCAGCTTTCTGCACCTCTGGATAGAAGCAATAGGAAACTTGATAGAGGGCTGGATTTTAAATACACCTATAGTAACGTCATGCACACACACACAGGTTAAAAAAATAAATGTATTGGGTTTGACTTACAAGTACTTTTGAGTTCATGTATGTGTAACTTGATAAATCATAACATACATCTTTAAAATTTATTGTCACTAAAGGCAACTATACAGAAATAGTACACATAGGAAAAAGTGAAAACACGTTTTGTTTTTTCCTACAAAAGTTCAAACATTGTCATGCTTTGCCAAACATACTGTAAATAAAATCAGATCGAAAACAGACAGGGAGATGACCCAGCAGCACTTTCAATCCACAAAAACAAAACTAGAATCTTGAGTGTAATTTAATGTGGGTTTCTGTCCTTGTGGGTGTACTTTATAGGTTAATACTTCAAAACACATCCAATAATTGAAAACTGTTTTACACAGAACCAGTTCTGAATATGCAAAACTGTCAATAAAAGCCCTTTTTAGGTGTTTAAGCTTAGACAGCAATAAAGCTTTTATTAGTTATAATTTAGTCACAACAAATAAAATAACGTTTAGTTTCACACCTTTTGGTTATAATAATAAAACCTTTTCATGAAAACACGTGCTGCAGCTCAACACTTCCCACTAACGTTATGAGAAAACTGAGAGAAGACGGCGAGTCTACAAACTCTCAGGAAACACCACATTTTTTTGCGTCCAGTCCTTTTTGGACTTTAGATTGTTGAATGCCTCAGTCACCTGACCAAGTGAGACGTTAACCAGTAAATAATGATGGGCTGAAAGACTGCAGTTGCCACGGTGATATAAAGGCGGAGCTGGGGTTTGGCACTTGATCCCATTCCCATCGAGTCCGGGGAGAGGGAGGGGAGGATCTTCATTTTCAGAGATCGAACCTGTGAAAGAAGCAGCACAGTCATGATTTATTGTACTGAAGTACACTCTTGTATTAAAAATAAACTTTTTTTTTCAAGATTTTCAATAATTATTATTTATCACAAATGTGTTTATTTTTACGTGGATATTAGCCTCATAAGTTTTTTTTGGTTTCAAAATGCATCTCTAGCACTCTTGAAACCAACTGAGATGTCCCAAGTTTGAGATGCCTGCAATAAATCTGTGACTTTGTTGGAAGAAAATTTGTGGCACCAGTGTTTTAAACAGCTTCTAAATTTAGGCGACAAGAATGAAATCTTTTCAAAAACACTGAACCTCCATCAAACATTTCAAGACTTCTGGAGACTCTTTCACAAAAACCATTCACCAACTAGTGTCCAACATCGAGACCCAACATTACAACATTATAATAGTGTACACAATCCTGAGTAAGTCTTATAAATAATAGCTACTATCATTTGCAAACTTTAAGAACTATTACTCTCATAGTATTACAGGTCAATAATTGTAGTAAATGTTGTGAATAAAAGACATAAAATACTTACAATAAAGAACATAACGGCGCAGGAGGACCAGGCGAGGGCCACAAAATAACCATCACTGCCAAACAGCAAGCCGCACAACACCGTGAAGATCATTCTAAATGAAAAAACGCACACACGTACACAATCATTCTATAAATCTTAACCAAACAACAATTTTAAATAAAGCTGGCATTCCTTGAAGAAATGCATATCACCCACCCAACATCTTGCACGGCAAAGTTAAAAGCTATAATTTTAATGTTGCTCGGAGTATGTGTTAAGACGTCTCTCAACTACTATTTATATAAACTTTTTCATCATCACTGTATCAATTATTAAATAAAGAGAGGTCCAACAAAAGAGCTGAAAATAAAATACAACAGTTTAAGTCTTGAAAATATTAATAAATTGTAACATTTTAAAAACTTGGAATAGTTAGAATAATTTGTAGATCACATTTATAAGTCTTGGAGTGATAATCGATTCATTAACTTAAAAGATAAACAAAAAAATCAGTTTACCCAACATATTTGTATCCGCTGTAAGCGATAAGATCAAACGTTGAGAGGTCAGTGTGTACCGTAAGCAGATACAAACTCAGCAACAGGACCAGGACCTCGATGATGATCCACACGAGGGCAGTGCTGGCACACAGTCCAAGGACCTCTGGGCTGAATCTGCACACGATCAACACACTCTTAAATAAGCTTTTCTGATTGTGCATCATAAAAAGTTATGAGGAATAATTACCCACCTTTTCTGAATGCCAAGAGCCATTCCAGCAAGTAAAATGTAGGTAATGAAAGCCATGGCTAAAATAATAAGAAAAAATATATTATTATGCATTCAACAAGAGTACCAAATCACCCTGCTAGTAAAAACAAAAAGTGTTTGCCCAATGTGCAACCTACTTGGTATGTAAAGATCAGGTGCATTCACATCCTGTCTGGGAGTCAATGGAGTGTCTCGATGGTAACGGACCTCCCAGTCCTACAAAGATCATACAAATATGTAAATGGGAAATTTTCAAAATTGCAGAAGATAAGTTTGCAAGGAGAAATTTAACCTGTGTGCTATGGCATCAATACACGCAACTCAGTAAATACAATAAAAATGGACTTTAAAATCAACTGTTAATATACTTTTACAGTTAAAAAAAAAAAAAAAAAAAGAGTGTATTTTTTACATTATTATTAAAGCTAGTATAATAAGCTTTTTTTTTTTCTTCTTTCAGCTGCTCCCTTCTTCAGGGGTTGCCACAGCGAACTAAGTCGCACAAAGACTTGACAATTGTTTTTACAACAGATGCCCTTCCCGACACATCAACAGACCACCAAGCTACCACAGCCCTCAGTGTGGAGCAGAGAGCTGCTGTCTTGGGCGCCTGAGGGAGCAGATGGTGGAGGTTAAGGAACTTGCTCAAGGGCCCAGAATGGGGCAAATGAGGGTGGAGGCAGGTGTTGGTGTTTCACCTTTCCCACCCACATTTTGATATTGTTGGTACGGGGAGTTGAACCGATGACCTTCCGATCACAGGCCCACCTTCT
>JARVGV010001030.1:14616741-14627455 GCA_031762435.1 Hypsolebias longignatus | reverse complement strand
CCACTCTGGGCCCCTGAGCAAGGCCCTTAACCCCCACCATCTGCTCCCTAACAGGTCTCTCTTGAAAATGAGTTCTTTAGTCTCAATGAGACTAACCTGGATAAATAAAGAATAAATGAAAATGAAAAAAAAAATTGAATTAATGCCTTTGGCGTGGTTAGTCTATATGTCTGGAAAGGCACCATCAATGCTGCAAAGTACCCACAGGTTTTAGAACAACACATGCGCTCATCCAGACAACGTTTAGAGAAGGCCGTGCATATTTCAGCAAGACAATGTTAAATCCCATCAGCATGGCTTTGCAGTAGAAGAGTCTGGGTGTTGAACTGCAGTCCAGACGTCTCACCAATTAAAAACATTTGAGTCAGCATGAAGCAAAAAAAAAAAAACCAGACAAAGCAGGGTTCAAGCCAGGACTGTGGAACAGCTAGAATCAGACAAGAACAAGACAACATTCTCCTCCAAAACCTCCAGCAGCTGCTCTAAGTTCTTAGACGTTCATAGATTGTTGTCAAAAGAAAAGAGCATGTTTCACAGTGGGAAACATGTCCCTGTTCTGGCTGTTTGAGATGCGCTGCTGCATACAGTTCATCTGAAATGTTCACTATGCTCCGTTATGAATAAAGATGGGTTTATGTTATGTTAATGTTTGAGAGTGAGTCAATGTGAGAACTGTTTCATCTCTGGTAAACCTGCGCTTCTTGCCGTTACAAGTGGGAGCATCCAGACAATGAACTCCCGGGTCAGAGCCACATCCTCTGACATCCTCCTACACATCCTGCAGATGGATGAGAGTTTAAGGGAACGGTGGGTGGAGGTTTGGCTCCATCTGTCCTCTTTGAACCATGGGGGGAAGGGGGTATTTCCCAGAACCCTATACTCTGGGAACCACTGCAGTAGCAGGGCATCCCAGCTAAGAATTGGTGCCCACATCCTTGCCAAGGGCATTCCATTGGTCCACCACCACTTGGATCTCCAGCAGCATCAGGGCGACACCCAAACATCCCTGCTGCCCACAGCCAGTGGTCAGGGAATGAGTGGACCCCGGACTGAGGGTCAGTTTGTTTCTTGGGCGGTTTTAGTTGCATTCTTGCTGGTCGTATGTGGCTGTCGGACCCATTCAGTAAAAGCCACGTACTGCGGTTGTGGTGTGTTATCATGTTTTTTTAATGTGAAAATGCAATGGTCAGAAAAGGCCCGTGATGTCATCGCTCCAGTATTTGTGGGTGTCCGAGTCACCCTGTTTGTCTGAACCGGAAATCCAGCAACAAGTAAGGCCTGCAAACGTGGCCACTGGAATTCATGTGCGAGCGTGACTCCGTGCATGTAGACAGGCAGTGATTATAACTTTCCTGTCATGCATTTTAGCCGAAGCTCACGCTCTTTGTAAACAGCACTCCAGGAGACTTTTTTTTTTTTTCAACTTAAATTGGTCTGTTTCTTTTTTGGGTGTCTGCCAGGGTTGGAAGGGCTGATTTAGTTTATTTTTAGATTCAGTTTAAAAAGCTTCTGTTCAGGAACATTAACTGAGGAGCGCTTGTGTCTCTTCTGCAAGGGAAGCCCAGTTCATCAGAATATTCTACAAACATGATATGGATCCATCAAGATATAACAGATTTTAAACAGGTTGTATAAATAGAAGAAATACAACCAGAACAAAAATTAAAACTTCACTGCTGCAGTTTCAGAATCACGGTACTCATTACAGGTAAAAGTCTTTTGCGTGTTCCTAAAGGTTTAATTTTTTTACTATGAACTGTGTTTGTTTTCAGTCTTCCAGAGCAAAATAACAAAATTCATATTGTGTTGAAAGTACAAAATTAGTTTATAGTGTTTTCTAGATATGGAAATGTTTCTGAACATGCAGAATCCAAGATGCTGTCTGCAGTTTGCCATAAAGGTGATTGGGGTGGTGGTGGTGGGGTGTGTGTGTGTGTGTGTGCTAAAAAACACGATTCCTCCAGGACATTTATGAGCACTCAAACAGGCATGGAACGTTTTGTTGGACCCATCACACATCTGTCATTCAGAGTATGTGCTCCTGCCTTCAGGAGGTAGATATAAAATCCCTACAGGAAAAAACAAAAATAATTTGTTTCCACTAAAATCAAAACGTTAATGTTCCCAAAGGCTGAATGAGTTGTGGTACGGGTTTTCTTTTCATCTTTACATAAATTATTCACATATTTGTATTTTACATCTTACCATTATCCCATTGTATTTAAAATAATTGGCTGAAAAGCAGAGTGCTTTTCAGATAGAAGATGGACACATCTCTATTCTGTCTCCTGTTGGTGACAAAAAGCTAAATATGCACGCACGCGCGCACACACACACACACACACACACTGGATGTAAGAGGGTAAACTTGATGTGACTAGCTTTACAGTTCTGTTTTATTACATACTTTTCAGTGATGAACTAAATTGAGGCAAGAAAATTCAAATGATGGACATTTATAACTTTCTAAACTTTTTTTTGTTGTTTTAATTAAGTGACAATGTTTTTAACAAAACCTCATAAATTCAGACTAGAAATTGTATTATTTTGGGACAAGTTTCAGCTGTCCAGTTCTAATTACCGTACTGATCACACATTTATTCAGTTTGACGTGGTCTAATAATGAAAGACACGTTTCTACTATCAAATAATCCACGTGGTTATTCAGAAACATTATAATGTGGACCGTACTTATATTGCGCCTTTTTAACCCACCAGGATACTCGAACTGTTTTACAATCTGTGTCCTCATTTACCCATGCACACACGTTCATACAGCACTCTGCTATATGTCTAAGCTAATCAGAGCAAACTGTTTTATAGTGCTTTAGATCACATTCTTACACCGATGGGACACACCGTGCATAATCTGTGATGTTTTTGTGTAAAATTTAACTTCTTAACCTAAATTGTAAACCAAATGTATGTATCATTGAAATGTGGGTATCCTGGGTGAGGCCATCCCTGAAACAGTCTATTTTTGTTACCACAGAGATAAATTAAGTTTGAAGCGTCTGAGCTAAAGTTGCTGCTGTAAATCATAAACCCAGCATCAGGATTCTGGAGGCCCAGCCCACTCCGTCTGCAGACAGAGAGCTTTCTGTCAGCAGCTAATATGAAAATATTTCTGTCATGTTGACTTGGTTATTTTTAGCTGAGAGTTGGAGTACGTCACAATGTTTATGTTTTGACCTGGCAGGGGGGATTATTTCCATTTATTTTGCTGTGATTAAAGAGAGAGAGAGGAAAAAAAAACTGGCTGACAGGCGATGAAGTGAGTCCGTGAAGCTGTTTGCTTTCTGAGTACTGGTAATTTATTTCAAATTAGCTCCTCCAGCACTTTCTGTTCAGGGTTTACATTTTGTTTTCCATCTTCACATCAGAGTTTTGAAAGCGAATTGAACCAGTTATTGTGGATGATTCTCATCTCACAGTTTTTAAACTGTTTCGGCAAATCATATATTAAAACATTAATCTCTTTCAGGACAGTCCTGCTATGACTTCTGGTAATGGTGCACCTTTAGCTTTTGGAAATATTTAGCCTTTTCTGCCTTTTCTTTTTCTCAAAGAAAATGAACTGAGCTCATTTTACATCCTTCATTTCTTTAGATCTGTTTACAGACTTTTACTGCTCCTTTCACATTTTGTTCCTGTTCAGTTTCTTTCAGCTTCCTTGTGCAAATTTAATTTTTTTCCAGCTGTTTCCAGCTGTCTTTGTGCTCCTTTTAGGTTCTTTCTGCTAACTACAACAATTTTGTGCCTCTTCTAACTTCTTTCTGCTCATTTCATCTCACAATTCATTCAACCTTTATTTAGGCAGGTTAATCTCACACAATGCTCCTTTCAGCTTATTTCTGTAAGTTTCAACTTTTACGATTTCAGCTGTTTTTATGCTAATTTAAGCTTTTTCAACTAATTCCACAATTTTTGCACTTATTTCAACATTTTTCAGCCTAATTTAGCTATTTTGCTAATTTCAGCTTTTTTCCCAGATAATTTCCACCTTTTTGCACTCATTTCTGCTTCTTTCAGCCTAAGTGGGCAAACACATTCTTTATGTTTATTTTCTGATACTTTAAGCTTTGTCTACCTTTTCAGTTACTTTTATTATTTTTTATTTTTAGCAAATTTTAGCTGTTTTCAATTAAATTTAAGTTTTTAATTTATGCTACTTTCAGCCTAATTAAAATTTTATGCTAGTTTCACCTTGTTATGCTCCTTTCTGCTTTTCTCTTCTGATTTCAGCTTTTTTGTTGCTATATCAGCTACTAGCTGTTTTATGCAAAATTTCACTTTTTTTTAGCTAATTCTACTTTTTTAATTTTTTTTATATTTATCTTTTAGCTCATTTCAGCTCCTTCCAATTCCTTCTTGTAATTTAATCTTCTTTCTGCCTTTTCAGCTACGTTTTTATTTTATTTATTTGTTTATTTTTTAAAAATTAAGCTTTTTTGCTAATTTTCTAATTTTTTTGTGCTCATTTGTGCTTATTTAAACCTAATTCAGCAAATATGTGTTCTTATGCTTTCTTCTTCTAATGTAGACGTGTTCTTCCATTTCAGCTACATGTCAGCATCTTTTTTTAGCTAATTTCAGCTGTTTTTCATCAGGTTTTGTGGAATGCAATTTCTGTAGTTGATTTTATTTTATAATTAAAAGTTGTCTTTTTTTATGTCCCTCCCCCTCTTTCTGATTTACAGGTACCACTTCTCGACAGCCCTGCTCATCTCAGTTTGGACTCCACAGCATCACTACCTGTCTGATAGTTGTGTGTGTGTGTGTTTGTGTGCATGTTTTCTGCGTGTTTCTGCTTAATTACCCATCAGTCAGTGTATTAGTATGCAGGGTGCTTGTGTGTCAGTTTTGTGTGTGTGCATATGTGCGTCTGTGCTTCTCCGCAGTGCAATTTCACAGTCACACAGAGAAACTGACACCTACACGGTAAGAATGGATGAATCGCTATCATTCTTTTTCGTCTCGTATCATTTAAAAAAAAAAAAACTGCATTAAATTTCTTTATTTCATGTTGCTGACATTAAAAGTTAGGAGACCACAAGTTTTAATTTGTGTTTCAGTGAATTCTGAGTATTTCAAACAGGTAAAACGTTTTTCACCAAGATATTTCCAGGGACATTTTTTTTTTTTTTTTTTTGAGGTGGAAAAGGAGAAGAGCATCATACTAAAATAAAAAATCCGCTATTAGAACAGTTTTTCAAAAGTCAGACTTAAAAGAAATGAAGCTTTAATGATCCTTCATAAACAATGATTTGTAAAGCTTTTTATTTATTTAGTCCTTTGACCTCCTAACAATCTGCAACCAAATATATTTTTGACACTTTAAAATTATTATTGTCCTTAAAGCAAGAGAAAAATTTTAAAAGAACAGCAAAGCATTTTCAAGTAAATGCTTCATTAGTTGGTAAGTTGGCAGAAAAAAGTGATTGTCAAACATTTGCAGGTTGAGGTGGAGGAAACAGGTCCAGTGGACCAAGAAATTCATGTTTATAGAGAAAAATGTTCAAAATGGGTGAAAAGGATTGTCTTCATTGTTAATTAGGAGGTTGAACTAATCTTATAATTTGGCTCTAATCAACAGTGTGAGGGATAATTTAATGAAAGAGAGCTGAACTGATACATTCATAGTCTATTAACAAGTTTTATTAGAAAAAAATCACAAGTTTTCTAAAGGGTAAATAACTCAAGGGCATATTTTAGGCAATTAAAAATGGGATTTTGCGGAATGGTTATGAATAATAATTATCTAACCTGCTTTGAAGGACCTCAGAGCTGAGAAGTAATTTGAGATAAGCTAACAGCTAGTCTGAAGTGGCTAGTCTTAAAGCTGCTGCAATATCTAAAATGTCTTAGAGGTTCATGCAAGCACAGTTTACCAAACCTTTACTCTGTTGGCTGTTTTACTTTCCCTGCGGAAAAAGGTATTTCAGCCAGAAATGATACAGATAGCTGCCTCTGCTATTCGCTATCTGCAGATAGCCAATAATATCATGTAAATAACCATGAAAGGTGGTGTAAAAGTTTATTAAATGGTATTTGCATGAACCACTGGAATTTTGTAGATTGGAGCCAAAGCAGCAACCCACTTTGTTATTACCTGCCTTCAGACCAGCCATTTTCTGATCAGACTAAAAAATTATTTTTACAAACCGAGGTGGTTCACAGCAATCTACAACGTGTACAGTAATAATAGTTCATTACCTTTTCATGAAGCCACTGTAAAAATTATCCAAAATTTCCTTTTAATGACACCTCAAAGCATCACAAGCC
Organism: Hypsolebias longignatus; assembly: GCA_031762435.1. Classification (NCBI taxonomy): domain Eukaryota; kingdom Metazoa; phylum Chordata; class Actinopteri; order Cyprinodontiformes; family Rivulidae; genus Hypsolebias; species Hypsolebias longignatus. The sequence goes on along the minus strand of JARVGV010001030.1, from coordinate 14,621,170 downwards.
TCATAATGTCCAAACTTTCCCAGTTTTGTTGTGACCCTCATGCTACAAATTAATATCTGTTGGTTTATTCAGTGTTTTACAAAAAAATACTGCACTAATGTGCTGTCCAGCAAAAAGATTTTACAAAGAAACTTATAAAACAGATAAAAGTAAAACTCTCAAAAGATAGAAAGTAATAAAAACAAAGTCATAAAACCATTCAGTACAATCACTCTAAAAGGACAGATAACAAATCAATTTTAACTGCTGATGCAGAAATGGGTCTTTAAGAGCATCTTAAAATGTTCTACAGCCTGAGCAGATGGAGAAGTAAATAATTCAGATCAGCAACTGCAAACATGTGATCGCCTCTCAGGTTTAAATCTTGGAACGTCGCAGAGCTTCACGTTATTTAACCCCAGTGTTTTATAAAGAATGATGTAAAAGATCCTGGAGATTAGATGGAGCTAGACCAGGGTTCTGCAATCTGCGGCTCTGGAGCCACATGCGGCTCTTTGGTCCCTCTGCAGCGACTCTTTCAAGCTTTGACCAAAACAGAAATAAAACTGAATTTTATTAGTTGTTATAACAACTAAAAGAGCTAGTTATAGCAGTTTTCCTGTAATTAATTTTGCAAATACATGAATACTAGAAACATTACAAGGAGTAAAACATACACACTTTCACTTTATGCTTTATTTCTTCAAAGTAGGATATGTAATTTTTCTACAGTTAAAAAAACCACTTAAGAATGTATAGTTTATTGTTTTAGTTTTTAGAAACTGGGCAAAAACTTTTTTTTTTTTTTTTACAAGAAACATTTTTATTTTGTCTTATAATGTAAAAATATCAATAAATATTAAAAATCATTAGATATCTTTAGTTCTATAAAGTCATCTCTACTGACTAGAAAAGCGCCCTCCAACAAACAAGTGGTCTGTGGGCTACCAGTTGAGAATCCCAGTTGTAGCAGGTATTGTGGCTCTGGACACGTTTAGTTTAGTGAACAAAGGGGCAGAAATGGCTCTTTTGATCGTAAAGGTTGCAGACCCCTGAGCTAGACCATTTGGAGCCCAAAAAGCTAACAATCAAAATAAAATATACATTTATCCTGTAACATATCATTATAATTACACATCTTTGAATGGCTTTTCAAAGCTTCTCATGCATAATGGACCTGATATCCTTAACTAAAAAAATCTGAAATTAGCCATAAAAAATAAATAAATAAAATTAATAAATAAATAAATAAATAAATTAAAAAAGTTGAAAAGTAGCTGAAAAGGCAACTGAATCATAAACTCCATAAAGAGCTGAAATGAATTAAAAAAATAAAGATGGAATTAGCTGAAAAAGCACAAATTTGCATAAAACAGCTAAAATAGTAGCTAAACTAGCAGGAAAAAAAGCTGAAATGAGCATAACAAGCTGAATTTAGCATAAAGAAGTTAATGATTCTGAAAATAGCAGAAATTACTACAAAAAACTTGTATTTATCTGAAAATAGCTTAGATTAGCTAAAAATGCTAAAAGCTATAGCTGAAAATGTAGAACAAGCTTAAAGTAACATAACAAAACTGAAAGAACACGTTTGTCCAGTTAGGCTGAAATAAGCAAAAACGAGCCCCAAAATGGAAATTATCTGAAAAAAGCTGAAATTAGCAACCAAAAAAAATAATAAATAAAATCCAGCAGAAAAGGAGCTAAAACGGCAGAAAGAAGCTGAAATTACTAGAAGGAAGTGGAGAGAGCACATTTTTGCTGAATTAGGCTTAAAAAGAATTTAATGAGTGCAAAAAATGCTGAGTTAGCTAAAAAAGCTTAAAATGAAGGCTAGTCGTAAATTCAACATGGCAGACTCATCCAGCTGCAGCCCATCGCTCATCAGCCAGCCGATCCGGATATAAGGCCCCCAGTCCTGGGCTCTCCTCGTTTGCCAGCCACACCGCCTCCCCATCTCCTCCCGATGTCTGAGGTCTTCGGGTCTCCTCTCCTTCGCCCTGACTCCGCCACCAGGTTCGGGTCCCGGGGGAGGATTTCTATAATCCAACTCCCAACGCCGGACTCGCATGCTCACAGCAGTTCGGCATGCATGTCTCCACCGGGGCCCGAGCGCCAAACAACTCTCATCAATAAAACACTAATTGTCTTCCCGTCTCTTTGTGTGAGTCTCTCCAGGTTGAATTAGCATAAAACAGCTAAATACTGCAGAAATAGAAGAAAAAGCTGAAACTTGCAGAAATTTCCTGAAAGGAGCATAACAAACTGAAATTATCAGTAAGAAGTTAGAAGAAGCACAAAAATATTTTAGGTAGCTCAAAGAATCTGAAACGAGCACAAAACAGCAAAAAAAATAAAAAATACCCAGCTGAAATTCGCTGAAAGAAGCTGAACCAGAATAAAATGTGAAAGGAGCCGTAAAAGGTTGTAAACAGATCTAAAGATTTGAAGGATGTAAAATGAGCTCAAATCATTTTCTATGAGGAAAAAATGGCATAAAAGTCTAAATATTTCAAAAAGCTGAAGTTGCACCAATACCAAAAGCCATAGCAGGATTGTTCTGAAAGAGCTGAACATATAAGATGTGTTGAAATATCTTGACAACTACGGGACAAGAACTGCACAGAAAACTGTACAGAAAAAAATGGATCACAATAGTGTGAATGCTTCATAAACACGCACACAAAAAGGACAACAAAACAAAAGCAAAAGACTCATGAACACGTTTTGAAAGCTCTGATGTGCTTCGATAAATAGTTTTGTCTAAAACATTAACAAAATGTGTCATTTTGAACTTCCCCTGCCTCCTGGAAATCAGGTGACTTCTTTTCCTTGTTTAGCTTGTCAGGACAGAAATGTTGCCCAGAGGTGCTTTTAGATTTGCATGCTGCTGCAGCACACCTGTCAGGTGATTCTGGTGTTTCTGGATGGAAATTTTAGCCTCAAGTCACCTCTTTTCCTTTCATTTAACGTTCCACACAAACGTTCCTCCTCTGTACTTCTTAGTGCTCTTTGCTGGGGTTAATTTAGTTTTTTATTACCGCGTTTCGTCACTCCTTGGTTTTTCCTTCCACACAGGTCACAGTGGAATATCCCCCCTCACACACACACACACGCACACACTGAACGATCATGCTGCCTTTTCCCAACATTGCACTGATTTGATTTTGAAGTGACATTTGGCTTCGAGGCTTACGTTTAAAGTTTCACAAACCCTTTCACAGAAGCACTCTTTTTGTGGCTCAGCGCTCTGACATAAACTCAGAGCAAACAAACTTTTCTACCGCCTGCTTGTTTTAGTTATTTATTTAATTTTTTTTTTTCATGCTCCACTACTGGAGATTTATTATGTATGATGAATATATTATGCAACGCCTTGGCTCAGAGTGTTCGCTCACATCTTTTTTTCCATCATTTTCTCACACAGTGTTTCTCTCTGGTGCTTTTTATTTATTCTGTTTATTTATTTTTGTTTGTTTTTTTGTAGGAATGCACTGATGGGTATCACTGGGACGCTCAGACTGAGCACTGCAAAGGTGACTCGCATTTTTAACCACAGTTCTGTATCTTTCTCATTTGAGGCCCACATTTTTTATACAATATCTCGTCAGACATAAACGAGTGCGAGACCATCCCAGACGCCTGCAAAGGGGAGATGAAGTGCTTCAACCACTATGGAGGCTACCTGTGCCTTCCCCGCTCTGCATCGGTTATTCCTGCCCCGGAGCCCCCCAACACACCCACCGAGACCTGCCCCCTGGGCTACGAGCCACATGGAGACAGCTGTGTGGGTGGGTGTCTGGTTTTTTCATCTGGGCGGGGGTTGGAGGTGGACAGGTGGCCACAGGATGAGTGATCATTAGGGTTGTGTGTGTAAGTTTTATTGTTGGTGGCCACAGATTGTGAGGGACAGGTGGTTGAGGTTGGAGGCAGCATGTTGGTGCAATCTGTGTGGGTGGGAGTGAGTGTGAGCCCACAGGAGGCAGGACTGGACAGGATTTCACACGAAGACAGCTGCTGACTTTCAGCAAGAAACCTACTTGTGCTGGAAGACGGCGAGGTGTTCATCTTGCATGACACGGCAAACTTGACTCAGCACGATATTCTCAGCTGTCGGGTGCAAGTGAGGAGAACATTGTGGCCGTCGCTTCAGTCAGCCACACTGGTTTCTGTCTGTCAGACTGAACGATGCTGTTTCCTCACTATAACATTTTACTTCTATTCAGATCAGTTTGTTTATAAAGCACCAAGTCACAACAGAAGTCGTCTCAGGTCACTGAACAGAAACATTCATATATAAAAATAATAATTTAACATTATTTATCTGAGGAGCAGATTGCTTTGAATTTAACTCCATCACAGAACTCTCATCATGAGCAAGCATGAAGGCGACAGTGGAAAGGAAAAACTCCCTCGTGAGGAAGAAACCTTTAGCAGAACCAGGCTCAGG
>JARVGV010001030.1:14605277-14616224 GCA_031762435.1 Hypsolebias longignatus | reverse complement strand
ATCTCTCCCACTAACTCCAGTTAAGACTCTGGCAGCAGCATTTTGGATCAACTGAAGACTTTTTAAAGAAGTATTTGTTTATTTATTTACATCTGTCTCCTGCACACTCACTCACACACTCACACAGATGTCGATGAGTGCGAGCGGGAGGAACACGACTGCCAGCCAAGCCAGGAGTGCATCAACACACTGGGGTCCTTCACCTGTCATTGCCCCAATGGTTACCGCAAGGTCGGCACAGAGTGTATCGGTAAGCTCATCTCCATTTATGAGCCTAAACCAGACAGCTCAGAAAGTTTTGTTCTAATGCTGCTGGAGTGATCTAACCAACCTCCTGCGTCTGCCTCAATGTGTCAGACATCGACGAGTGCAGGTACAGGTACTGCCAGCATCGCTGCGTTAACGTCCCCGGTTCCTTCTCCTGTCAGTGTGAACCCGGTTTCCAGCTGGCCGGAAACAACCGATCGTGCATCGGTGAGATTACACAGAATGTACTTTTTTATTATCAGCTCAGCCACACCTGAACACCAGCTGAACAATACAGACAGGTACAAATAATTATTCCCATCGACAGACCAATGTTTCTTCTGTTTTGCCTGACATTTTTCATAATGTCACCAATTTAAACTAGTTCATTTATCATTTTAAAGTTACATCTGTATTAATTAAAACATTTTATACTTTGATTATAAAAATTCACACAGCACAAAGCACTAAGATAAAGCAGTAATCATTCCTAAGATGCTTCAAAATGTTTCTGGGTGGGGGTTAATTGTTTTAGAAATACTCATTGCAAACTATAAAAAAAAAATAAATAAATAAATAAAAAGATAAGATAAGCCTATGTTTGTCCCCCAAGGGGTAAATTAACAATGTTATGACAGCACTGTTAGCAACACACATCTATTCACACTGTTACTAAAATAAAATTGATAAAAATAAAATATAATAAAATGCAATAAAATGTTATAACAGCACATTAAGTTGTGGGTGCTCTTTTGTCAAGTTCAAGTTAACTTGATGGTGCATTTGAAGAGTTTTTACTCCAGTAGTTTTCCAGATGTGTTGATAAGCAGTTCTGAAGTGCAGGTATGTGCTCAATGTAAACGAAGGATGTCGCCATTGTTGACCTATTCTCCGTCACTTCAGATTAAAAAATGTGAAATTTATTACTTTATGTGCGTTTTTGAGCCATTTTTGTCATTGAACTATGTACATTTCATGAGTTTTGTTAATTATCTTTATGACCGCTGATTGATGAAATTAGTTTGTTCTTCTGAGGATGTAATCTGTCTGAAAGGTTTAAATCTGAATCACTGACCACTATAAATACCCACTGTCATAAAAAAGCAATAAAATTAGTTTTTTGTTCAACTAGTAGTGTGGAAAGTTTACTTTCTGTTGAACAAAATTCACACTGTTCTGATTTTTTTTTTTTTTTAGCTCCCTCAGAGTTCATATCAAGCAAAACTACAAGTGACTTTCCAAACGAGTATTTTTATTTTCCCACAGTTTTGACCTTACCAGTTGAAAAGTGAGACAAATCTGCAGATCAGCTGTTCATTTAGTTTTAAACAAAAGTGAACGATGGGTGAAAGTTTGTTTGGAAACGTCAGTGACGTGAAATTACTTTGACGTCTTTCAGATGTGAATGAATGCGAGATGGGTGCACCGTGCTCTCAGAGGTGTTACAACACGTACGGCACGTTCCTGTGTCGCTGTGATCAGGGCTACGAGCTCGGGCCAGACGGCTTTACCTGCAACGGTAAGAGTTTGTAATGATTGCTCCATGTGTCTGAGTTCTGATTCCCATCCCAACTGAAAACAAATAAAAAAAAAACAACCTGATGGTTTCAGACATCGACGAGTGCAGTTACTCCAGTTACCTGTGCCAGTTCCAGTGTGTCAACGAGCCCGGGAAGTTCTCCTGTATGTGCCCTGAGGGATACCAGCTGCAGGGCAGCAGACTGTGTCAGGGTGAGTCTTTCAGGGTGTGGCTTCTGACTTTGCAGTTTTTTTTATGTTTCTCATTGTTCTTTTTCAATCTAAATACTGTATTTCTGAGTACTTTGTGCTATTTTAACTTTCACATACTGTAAACAATCAGCTCACCCACGAGATGGGGGCTTGACTTTTGATTTTTCAAAATATTTAGGCTACCTATTAAAGTATTTCCCCATATGAAGATGTACGAAAGGAGATTAGGGCCATGGTGGGAAAAAAGTACTGTATACAGTATATCCTATGTATATTTTATTTGTTTGACCCTTATCCTCTTCTTTAAAGCTCCTTTAAAAACATTGTTTTCTAAATTCACTTTAGAAAACTTGTATATTTTAGCTACTTTTAGTTTTTAGCTAGCCTTTGGTTGTATTAGCTTTAAGCTAGCCTTAGGCTACATTTAATGAACAATTTGCCAATTTTAGCTTTTAATAGCCATACTGTTACTTCAAGTTTTAGCTACATTCACTACCTTTTTGCTACTTTTAGTTAACTCTTTGCTTCTTTTAGCTTCTAGCTAACCAGACAAACCTCATTGAGATCACAGGTCTCTTTTGCAAGGGAGGCCTGGGTCCTAAAGGTAGTGTAACATGCATGGGACTGGGGGAGGAAACCCACGCAAACACGAGGAGAACATGCAAACTGCACCTAGAAAGACCCAGGTCCAAACTGGGGATTGAACCGAGGACCATCTTGATGTGAGGCAACAGTGCTAACCACTTAGCCATCGTGCTGCTCGATAGCTGATGTTTTTAGCTTCTAATTACTGTTTTGCTATTTAGCTTTTAGCTAGCATTTTTGCTGCATTTAACTAGCAATTTGCTCCTTTGAGCTTTTAGGTGGTGCTGTAAATGATAAATGGACTGCACTTATGTAGCGCCTTTCTAATACTGTACACTCAAAGTGCTTTACACTACAATCTGGGTCCTCATTTACCCATTCATACAGCACTACTGTATCAGTACAAAGACTAATCAGTGCTTTAGATCACATTCATACACCAATGGGACACACATCGGAGGCAATGAGGGGTTCAGTGTTTTGCCCAGGGACACTTCGGCATATGACTGCTGGTGGAATCGAACCCCCAACTCTTGCATTTGAGGACGACTGCTCTAACCACTCAGCCACAACCGCCCCATAAAGTCAGCTTAAGAGGTTTTCAGCTCTTAGAGTTCACACTACAGTTGCTTTTATTTCCCTTTCAAAACAAACACCTCCGTGTCCCCCTGAATCCTGAATACGACTCTGAGTCGGCGCCTGCCCGTGCTCTCTTGCTCTGTGCCGTCCCACGCGGCCCAACATCACAAGCTGTTTGTCGTCCGCAGATGTAAACGAGTGTGAAACAGGTGAACATCAGTGCACCGAGGCGCAGACGTGCGTGAACATCCACGGACGGTACCAGTGTGTGGACAACAACCGCTGCCAAGATCCTTACATCCAAGTGTCTGACAAGTGAGTGACGCCCCGTGAAAGAGTGTGTTGTACACACACACACACACACCTTGCTTTAATTACCCAAATATGTGCTGGCCATCAGCTCAGAATATAATCACCCCCCTGTGCTGAGTTTGGCCCAGGCTGCAAAATTACCCCAATTACTTTTTCCACATATGAGTCCAAGTTTACAGCCTTTTCCTCTGAATGTGCTCCAGTGCAGTAAGAAACGTTTTACAGCTGTGAACAAGCTGGAACAGGTGTAGGTCACTATTAAACACAACCCACACGGTTTGGAAATATAAAATGTTCCTTAGAAGCACATGAGGGAGAAAGGCTACTGTTGGTGTTTCACATTTCAGAACTGTCGTAGTGTTGTATTTCGCCCTCTGCCGGCAGCTGCAGGAACTGCACTGATTAATGTGCTGGTGAAGATGCTGGTGTATCTTATCTCAGCCTTTAAAATCCTGAACTCCACACTCTGCTCTTTGAATTGAGAAAGCTCCTCGGATGAAGAGCAAAATTTCTTCTGTAACAAATAAAGTCCAGTTGGTTCTGTATTGAACTTTTTTTTTTATTGCACTGATTAATGTTATTCTTCCTCTGTGTTCGGACCAGCCGCTGCGTGTGTCCGGTCACCAAGCCAGGCTGCAGAGATCGGCCCTTCTCCGTGGTCCACCGGTACATGAGCATCACCTCGGAGCGCTCCGTCCCCTCAGACATCTTCCAGATCCAGGCCACCAGCGTGTCGGCGGGGGCTTACAACACCTTCCGCATCCGCTCGGGGGACGACAATGGAGACTTTTACATCAGGGTGAGAATGGTCAGAGGGCAGGAGGAGGGTGGTGTGATGGCCCAGCCTAGATGTGACCCAGCCAGAAATATCAGAACACACTCACGAGGACAAGACTGTTGTTGCTGTTGTGTGCCTCTCTTTGTTAGCAAAATATCTCATAAAACATTGAATAGATTTTAACGAAGCGGTCAGGAAACAATCCTTGAATTTGCATCTACACCTCTTTAAGTTCTTGAGTCAGTCTGATTTAAAATGGCTGCCACAGTTAATCAACATTAGTAGATGCAAAAACGGCTACACCTCAGTCCATTTTAAAATGTATTTCTTATTTAACCTTTATTTTTTTTATAGTTACACAATTTAAAAAATACATACTGTTTACAGTATACACTGAGAGATTTGTCTCACAAAATCACTGCCTGGATGCTTTGTTCACAATCCAGGCTTTACTACTGATAATTAACAGTGTAATAAGTTTTCTTTCTGACAGCTTTGAGTTTATCAGACTTCAATGAGCTGAAGCAGCTGCCATTTAGTTTTGACCAGTCAGATGTGACCGAGGCCTGTAGGAGAGAAGCTTTGGTTCAGACCAAAGGCGACAGGAAGTGCTGCAACAATTGCATTTCCTGCAAAAATGCAGCTTTGTGAATGCTTACTGCAGAAGAACTTGCTGAAAAACAGCTGCAATTTGCTAAAAAAAGAAAAACAAAAACTGAAACGTAGCTGAAATGGAAGAGCAAGCCTACCGGTAAATTAGCAGAAGAAAGCAGATAGAACACATATTTGCTGAATTAGGTTAAAATAAGCAGAAATTAGCACAAAAATAGGACATTAGCTAAAAAAGCTGAAATTAACTAAAATGCTCAGAATTAGCTGAAAAGGCAAAAAAAAAAAAAAAAAAAGTTTAAACTGCCAGAGGAACGCAGAAAGAAGTGAAATTAGCTTAAAAAAGAAGTGGAATTAGCTGAAAAAGTGGAAATTAGCATCAAAAGAGCTAAATAGCAGTTGAAAGAGCAGAAAAAGTTAAAACTAGTAGAAAATAGCTGAAAGGAGCATAACAAGCTGAAATTAGCATAAAGACGTTAATTAGGGTGAAAGTAGCAGAAATTACCACAAAAACTTGAATTTATCAGAAAACAGCTAAAATTAGCACAAAAAAAAATGCTGAAAAGGTAGAGCAAGCTTAAATTAGCAGAAGAAAGCAGAAATAACACATGCTTGCCCAATTAGGCTTAAAGAAGCAGAAATGAGCACAAAGGAGTGGAATAAAAAGGTGAAATTAGTACAAAAAAACAACAGAAAAGTAGCTAAAACAGCAGAAAGAAGCTAAAGTTACTAGAAGGAAGTGGAGAGAGCACATTTTCACTGAATTAGGCTGACAAAGTTGAAACAAGTGCAAAAATGTGGAATTAGCTGAAAAGGCTAAAATTAGCACAAAACAGCTAAATAGTAAATTAAATAGTAGAAAAAGCTGAAACTTGCAGAAATAAGCTGAAAGGAGCATAACAAGCTGAAATTGGCAGAAATAAGTTAGAAGAAGCACAAAAATGTTTTAATTAGCAGAAAGAATATAAAAGGAGCACAAAACAGCTGAAAATAGTTTAAATTTGCACAAGGAAGCAGAAAGAAGATGAAGCAGAACAAAATGTGAAAGGAGCAGTAAAAGGTTGTGAACACATCTAAACGTTTGAAGGATGTAAAATGAGCTCAATTCATTTTCTATGAGGAAAAAAAAAAGTGGCAGAAAAGGCTAAATCTTTCAAAAAGCTAAAGGTGCACCAACACCAAAAGTTATAGCACCCTTCTCCTGAATGGGCTGAACGTTTTGATTTATGATTTGTTGAAATGGCACAAAACTTGTGGAACGAGAAAGAACGTATGGAAGAAAAATGGACCACAGTGGTGTGAATGCTTCATAAACATTCACACAATAATGTTCTGAAACCTTTTTTTAAACTAATTTACAACTAAATAGATCTATATGCTTAAAAATGAGCAGAATATGAGTCATCAAGTTACATTAAAATATTTTTTGCAGTAACAAAATGTTTCGAGTCTGATATGTCTCTGTAGCTACTTTGTACAACACTTGCATGAGCTGTGACCCCACCATAACTGCTGCTGTTGAATGTGTGTTTCTCTGTTAGCAAAATATCTTATAAACAACTATATGGAATTTAATGAAACTCTCAGAAGGTAATCTTTGGATGTGCATCTACAAGTCATTAAATTTCAGTCAGCCTACTTGAAGATGGCCGCTACAGCCAGTCAGCCTTACCTAACTCTATAACTGGTCAAACTCATTCCATTTTAGATATATGGAGCTATAAATTGGTGTAGTAGTAGTTGAGGGTCATCCTCAACGTGCCGATTGAGCGGCAAATGAACATGCAAGATGATCTCTGTTTAAAACTTGGACATGTACATTCCTTCAAGGAATATTAATATCATTTTAAAATAGCAGTCAATGTTCAAATGTAAACTTTAAAACAGCTCCTTTGACAAAGATTAGTTTAACATCTGCTCAGTAACGTTTGTTTTTGTCTCCGTCAGCAAATCAATAACATCAGCGCCATGCTGGTTCTGGCCCGTGCCGTGTCGGGGCCCAGGGAGTACACGTTGGACCTGGAGATGGTGTCGGTCAACCCTCTGCTCAGCTACCAGGGAAGCCACCAGACCAGCTCTGCGCTCAGACTTTCTATCTATGTCGGGCCGTACGCCTTCTAAAGCAGGCGGAGGAGGGGACGGATCCACGCCAAGCTGTAAAGCAAACAGAAGTAGCCGAAGCAGTTCAACCAGTCACTGTGATAAACCGTTTTGTGTGTAAGAACACAATGTAAACACATTGTAGCAGCCGTGCCCCACGCGTACTTTTAATTAGCTCAGCCCAAGTTGTTTCTTTTGTTTCATCTGAAAGTTTTTCCTGATCAGGGTGGAAACAAACATGTTTTCATTTCAGGTGGAATAATATCTGCTTTCACCAGTTTACTCGCTCATTGTTTTCAGTTTATTTTCGTTTTGTCGCTTTCTTGTTGTTTCCTGTTGATTCAGTAACCACTCGCATCAGACCTCAGCGCCCACGCTCCTCCGTCACCTGACACTCGTTCGTGCTCCTCCTGGTTTATACTTTAAAAAAAAAAATCTGAAACCAAATAAAACTGTACACCTTTTAGCATCGTTTCCCAATTAATGATTGAAAATATGTTTTTGTACAGTGTTCAAGTCCCACCAGCTGATTAGTGGATTGATTAAAAAAGTTATACAATTTGTTTTAAAGTTTTGTTTGCTTGTACCGCTATAAACAATTCTTTGTTTTAAATTGTTTATTGTATGAACATAAACAGCTGACACACAAAATACTAATAAACAATAAAAAAAAATGATGAATAATATATATAATATAAAACTTTTAGTACTTTTAGCTTTTTCTTCAACATTTACCATATTTTCCAGCATATAAGCCACAGTTTGTTTGTTTTTTTTTTGCAGAGATTTGTCAGTCCTGCGACTTATACACTTTTTTTTTTCCATATTCATAACAAAATTTCTGACTGACGCTTTAAATTTCAAAGAACTGCTCCACGAGTCCTCCCGTGCACGCTCGCTTCACTCGGCTGGTGCAGGAGGAGGAACGCTGGAGAGCTCGCGGCTCTGGCCTCGATGGATGGATGGTTGGCTTGAAGGATGGATGGTGCCGCACCGCCCAGGTAAAATGAAGCTGTTTTGGCCATGAAGTGCATTTATTAAAGAAAAGTTACACTGAGACACACCTTTGCTATAATATCGAGCAAACAAATAATTGTTTTTAACTGTTAATCTTAAGTTTCAAAGAACTGCAACGGTGAATACTCCCGTGCACGCTCGCTTCACTCAGCTAGTGCAGGAGGAGGAACGCTGGAGAGCTAGTGGCTCTGGCTGCGATGGATGGATGGCACTGTGCCACCCAGACAAAATGAAGCTGTTGTGACCATTAAATAAACACATAATAAATGCGACTTGTGTTTTTTTTCTTGTTCATGATGCTTTTTTTGACGTATGTGACTTATGTGTCGGAAAATATGGTATGCGCAAGTAATCTGTACGTTTTAGATTTATGCTCAGTTACTTTAAAGTTCATGCCATCGTGTGCGTTTGGAAGAGTTTCTAAGATTAAAATAAAATAAAAATTCAGACATCTACCCAAAACAGTGTTTCATGATTTAATCACATCCAGCTGTGATCCCCGACACATAATCTGAGCGCTAACAGAACATTTTAACTGTTGGGCGTCAACTCTGTCTGTTAGCGCAATATCTAACAAACCAATGAACAGGGTTTACTGAAACTGGTTGGAGTCAATCAGATTTAAGATGGCCGCCACAACTAACTCACTTTAGAAAACACACAAATCGCTATACAGTTTCACAGATATGGGGCTAAAGCACGGTGTGAGTCATCGCCCAGTATCGCATGAGGTTGCAGTAATGTGAATAACAAGGTGTAAAAAACTACAATTGCATCATGTGCCTACATTAAAAGGCCTTTAGTTTAAAACTTGCATGAACGGCGGCGGGCGATATGCATTTCTTCAAGGCATACTAGGCTCTTAGTGTTAAATGGGTCATGGGTTCTGATATGAGGGTGGAAGAGGCAGCACAAAACTAAACCAGATCAAACGTTTCAGCTTTCTGTTCTATTTTTACTGTCAGTTATTCACTGATTCCCTCCACACACACAAAAAGAGGATAAAAAAAAACAGAAGGAGAGAGGGGGAAGCCCTTATTTCACAGTCCACTGCTGCTTTCTCCGCCCAGTCCTACACACAAACACCACACACACCTCCATCTGTCCTCACTGTGGGAGAGGGGGTGATGACTCACACACACGCACACACATAGCCCTGTTTTATGTAATCGGATCAGGCTTCTTTCGGCCAGCAGGGGGCAGCAGACCCTGCAGAGATCCTCTGCAGCAGGAACCAGTCCAGGAATAGCAACAGCCTGAGGTAACAGTGCTGGTTTTATAACCTAACTAATGACTGAGCCCACATTTGTCTTCCATTTTTCACCAGCTAGTACACCTGTAGGAGAGAAAACGGATGGAAACTTTGTCTGCTTGGTGGAAACTACAGCAACTTCCAAGATGTGCACTGCAGACTTATTGTCTCTGCATGAACTGGGCTTTGTTGGATGATGGAGAGCAGAGATGACAAAGCCTGGTGAGGCTGTTGAAGAGGGCAGTGAGGTAGGAGGTGTGAGAGAGCTGCACTTTTTATTTCCTGCTGGGATTCAATGCTGAGCGATGGCTTTATGGTCGGCTTTCCAATGAGGATTCATGTTCAAGAGTCCAAAACCCTCAGACTAATACAAAAATGTATACATGAAGCATTACTAATTACACAGAGATGCAAACGGTTTTTACAGAAATATAAAAGAATGATAAAAAATGAAGTTCACATGAGCAAGATGAGGTGAAAACAGAACTTAAACACGTGAAGGAGAGCAGCGCCCACCACCCTTCATGCCAGAGTTTTAGACTATAGTTGAGACGATGTTGAAGCTACTTTGGTCAAACCTTGAAAATAACATTATGCTCAATTTCTGTCGCAGTCAGAAAAGGTGTTGTACTGACACTCAGCTACTGCCACGCCAAATATTACCTTAACGTCAGTGAAAACTGATTGAGTTGTTGCAATTTTTGTGTTTTCCAAGTCCGTTTCTTTGTGGCGCCCACTTTATATTGAGTTAACTCTAAAATGTGATTAGTTTTGCATCTAATGCTTTTACTCTCTGCAAGTTCCATTCAAATGTGTCTAGTCGTACATGAGATGTTCTGCTAACAAGCACACATGCATGTACAGAGACATGGGCAAAAACATTATTGTCTGCCTTCCCCCTGTCGGTGGTGGGAAATAAAAATGACCACAATCATCTAAAGTGGCCAAAAGAAGAAAAAAAGCCAAAATGAATGAAACAATCAGAAAAGACCAAAATGAAGAGAATGAGTGTGATGAAGGGAAAGGGTCTTGATCTGTGAGCTCATTCTGATCCGTTTGCACACAGAGCAAGGCGTGTTTTCAGCTTTTAAAAGCAGTAGTGTGTGTGTGCGTGTGTGTGTTGGAGTGGGGTGGGGGGTTGATGTGGAACAGGAGGGAAATGAAGCGCTTGTAAAATAAAAACAGCCCCATTGACCATGGACAGCAAAGGAAAAGTAATTTTCCATGTTTTACAGTCATGATACATGTAATCTGCATGTCGCTATGATGGAGGAGCCGTGTTCTCCTCTTTGATCTCCTCCTGTTGGATTACAAAAGGCTCTCCAGGCCTCCCTCTCTCTACCACTCCACAATGCAGGCATTACATTTATGAATGAATACAGGAGGTGGAGTGTTTCCCTGCACAAGCCGGGAACCTGCGATTTGTCCACAAAGAGAGCGGTCAGTGGAACCTGCAGGACCAGAGACTCTGAGTGAAGGGGTGAGGGGGAGAAGCAGTGAATATCTGCAGATGCTTATTAAGCAGGTTCAACAGAACACAATGAAAATGCCAATAACTATGAAAAAGGTGATTATATACAGAATACTGTATATATTTCATGAATACTTGAAACAAATGAGCAGAAGACTTTAGGCTAATTGTAAAAACAAATAATGTTTTTTTTGAAAACCAAAGGGTGTTTTGTCTTTACTGAGCAGGAAACTTTACAACAACGGAGAAATCACATGTTCAGTGAAA
>JARVGV010001030.1:14591033-14605177 GCA_031762435.1 Hypsolebias longignatus | reverse complement strand
TTTTTTTTGAAAACCAAAGGGTGTTTTGTCTTTACTGAGCAGGAAACTTTACAACAACGGAGAAATCAAATGTTCTGTGAAAAAGCAGCGAGAGCACGAGGGCACGACTTCAGACGCTGGGTAAAGCATTAGATGTTGAATGAATTGGAAACGTTAAAAAAAGCTAAACAAAAGCTCAAATCAAGAAAAAAAAAAAAGGTAGATCAAAGCTAAAATAAATGCAGCCTGAGCTAAAAGCTAAACTTAACAACAATGTAGCTAGAAAATCAAATTTGCAGCAAAGTGCATCAAAGCTAAATTAAACAAACCAGTAGCTAAAAGCTAAAAACTGACTAATATCAGCAAAACGGTGATGAAAAGCACAAATTAACACAAACTTATCTAAAAGCTAAAATTAGCAAAACTTTAACTTAAAGCCAAAATCATCAAAACAGTACCTGAAAGCTAGATTCAGCCAAGCAGTAGCTTAAAGCTAAACTTCACACAACTGTAGCTAACAGCTATAAAAGCTGAAAATTTGTGGGTAAAAGCTAAAATTACCAAAGAAATCTGGAAACTTCAAACTAAAATGTGCAAATCAATAAAGCCGATTTATTGTCATTATGAACAGATTTAAATAAAACTTACATAAAGTGATGACTGGATGTACGGCTACACCTGATAAACAGAGTCAGCCCAATTCAAGATGGCCACCACAACTAAACAACATTAGAAAACACAAAAATGATACTATCTCAGTGATTCTGACACAAGTTGAGCTAATAAAACAAAGCACCAACAACTCGTGTGAGATCCGTCATTTTTCAGCACAAGATAATTTAAATAAAACTCTGACGTGAAAGTTGGTGAGTGATATTCTAATCCTTCTATTCATTTAAGTTTTTCACAGCTCCAAAATAAAAGAGTGATTCCAACCACTATAAACACACAGACCCTTTGCATCTGCAGGAGTTCCAGTGTGTAATTTCCCTGCATAAAGAGTGGATTGGAATTAAAACCTGTGAGATCCTCTTCATTAAAACTTGTCGCAGAAGCCATTTCCCGTCCACACATCACAGAGGGGATGATGTTTCCTGAACCATCGTCCTTTAATATAACACGAGGCGTTTCTTGTTAACGATGGAAATAGTTAGCTTATCCGTCTGGTCCAATTACAGGTTCAGTTGTTGGGCATGTTCATTACCTTGGGTCAATGTAATCTCCCATGAGCACTCTGGGAGTTTAGTGCACTGTGATGAGCCGCGTGGCAGTGATTAATTAAAACGAGACCGTGTGTGCAGGAATCTCGGGCGTGTGGTCGACGTTTAGGCCTCGACTCTTCCCCGACAAGCAAACGAGGGTTGGTGAGGTTGGTCCATGAGACTCCGAGCTACGAACCATTTTACTTTCTGTTAATTCTGTCGTTGCATGAATGCGGTTACCAAGAGACGACAACGTGTTGCTATGGGTGTGTTTGGATGTAGAGCGCCAAAAGGGACCGATGCTGAAAAGACATTCAGCCCTGAGATAAAATATCAGAGAAGAAGGAGTAGAGGCAGGAGAGGAGAGGAATTCTGTGAATCGCAAAACATGAAGTGAACGTGAAGCACGTGTTTGGTTTTCTGCTGAGGCTTTTTTTATTTTTTTTTTAAAGGAATCAGCTGCAGAAAAGGGAACGTTTATGAACAGTTAACATCTTATCTGTTATAGATATAGCTCACTTTGCTCTTGGAGGTTTTCTCAATTCAAAAGCTGGAGTGCCATGAGATGCTCCATTAGTTTCACTTGTAGATCAGTTCACTTCCCCCACGATGGAGAGCCATTAGGATCTATGTTTGCTCTTTGAACAACCTCAGATTGGAGAACCGTGATTTACCATCCTGTTTACGTGCAAATGATCTCTGGAACCTTTAGAGATTTTCTGAAGTTGATTGTGCAAAAGTCACAGGTTTACACTAGTTCCATGGCCAGGTCACCAGCTGGTGCTGTGATTTTTTAAATTTTTTTTATTTTTGTATTTTATGGACAAGATCTTGAGCGCAGAGTCCTCAGTCTCAAGCATGAAAACAGAATGATGAATACATGAACGTTTGAACCGAGGATGAGCTGGCTGCTCCTGTGGGTTGGGAAATTCTGAGTAGTACAAACAGCATCCTGCTTTCCACCATTGTACTGTTATTCATCTACTCGTGCAAATGCAAATGAAAAAATAAATAAATAAATAAATAAATAAAAACGATTGTGCCATTTCACACCGATGCCTGGTGTTTCCAAAAACTTCCACTCTGAGACCTGGATCCAAAAAGCTTCAGTGTCAGAGAGAACAACAGCAAATGACACAAACGGCTGAAAAACTGTAAAAACTATGTGGTTTCACTCAAAAATGGCATTGTGTGAACAACTGTGATGCAGTTGTGAATCTTCCTCTGTTTGATCCCGTTTCACCTCCTCTCATTGACACCGACACAAAGATCAGGAGAAACATTTCTGGTGCATCACAGCAAAAAGAAAACTGGGTGTATCTTATGAACTGCAGGCACTTGGGTGGAGAGTGGACATGGTTGTTTACATATATTATAACAAAGGATAGGCTGGATAGCATTTAGCACCTTTAGCATTTAGCTGAGCATGGGTCACTTTTGATAGATAAAAATATACTTGCTCCTTTTGTTTATAATTGTGAATGAAGGCATGAGTCTATCTGCATTAAATTAAACCTGTAAATAGAAAGTGACTAAACATTACACGTTTGCACCCAAAAGCTAAAGTGTTCCCCAAACAACTGCACTTACGTGTACATTATGGTGATTATAGAGCTTATACGTCCCCTGTACACAACATGTCAACAAAACCGTTCGAGCCTGTCTGCTCCCACTTGAGCTCTTGTTACTTTAACTTTTATTACATGTGCCAGTTTTAAGTCCAACCAGTCCCCCAGGCAACTTTTTCAGCTCATAAACGTAAAGTAGGGATCAAGAAATGAGATTACTGCTCATATTTAAATGTCCACAGTCTGCAGATTATTTGGTTTGTGATGATATTCTTTTGTTATATTACCACGGCTAATGACAGCAAGCATGTTTGCCAAATCTGAGTGAGGTAGGGGCATGAACAGTCACATAGGCAACTAAAACATGCATGCATGACCTCAGGTACTGCTGCCATCGTAAAACAACTCTAACTCCACTGCCTTTCATGCAAAAGTTGTTTGATAAACCTTTATTTTCACATTTCAGGGTTATTTACTCAGATTCTTCATTTATGTGCATGTGCAAATCACAGCAGCAACCAGCTTTGGTTTTGTTTTCACTGGGACTAGCCATACGGTCGCCATCTGAGTCAAAAATAAACTCCTGTTTTAAGAGGAAAATTGAAGTATATTGTTTATTACTTCCCCACATAACTACAAAAGAGCTGAGCTATCCATTTAAAGTTTTGACAGATTTGCATTATAATTTTTAAAGGAAGAAGACATTTTCTAGAAGAGATGTACGCAGCATATAAAAAGTAAAAACAGTGCGAGTTGCTACGCATCATCAACCCTCAAGGATCATTTTGTCAACAACAGCATCCCTGAATAAAATGCATTTTGTTACATTACACCCCCGCTTACAGTGATGTTGCTCATTAACAACTCTTAAAAAATAAAAAGTTCAACATGGTCTATCATCAAACGTACAACTAAGAGACAACAATTGTGTTAATACTTATAGCTTTTTAAAGTCTGGGTTAACAGCACAAAACAATATGAGCACCCACTGAAGCACTGTAGGCTTTTTTAATTTTAATTTTTTTTTTTTTTTTTTACAAAAGACTGGTTCTTTCACTGTTCCCTTTATTTTGGCTTGTTGACACCTTGCTTGTTATAAATAGAAAGCGCGCCTCGATGGGAAGACATGAATGGACCACAGCTGTTAGTAACAAGCCCCGTCCTGCATGAATCAGCCCAGAATGAATGGATGAGTGAGAGCACAAAACACAGGAGGGAAGGGGGAAGTTAAGAAGTGACAGTTATGTGGGAAGAAGTCTTGTGATTGGTGACAAAATTATGGGTCAACAGAGGAGCATTGAGCCACAGAGAGAACAACAAAAAAAAAAAAAAGATAAATGGACAAGGTTTTCATAAAGAACGAGGGGAAAACCATTTCTTTAGGTTCCTTCTGCTCCGACATCAACCCGCTCACTGCTGTAGTTATGCAAAACATTGATTTATTCGCTCACCTCAAGCATATAGGCTTGGATAAAATTTATAAAAAGAACAGGGATGTGTTCACTGTCTTTGTCTTTCGCTCAGTTTATCTTCAACTTGACCTTTTGTGGCTGAAAAGACTCAATCAGTGGAAGTAGAACAAACAAATAGGGGCAAAAAGGGGGTGGGGGAGAGGCAGCGGAGGACTCTCAGGGAAAGATCTGCTGCTAGGAGGTCTCTAATGATGTAACACATCTACATCACATCGCCATGGCAACCCTGCATCAGCACCAACTGACTGTGTACAGAACAAACCAGTGTTTGTGCTGGTATGTTACAGTACTAATGCAAAACCTGAACAAAAACGGGTGCAGATTGTTGGAGAATGCTTTTACATACGTATGTATGTATAATAATTATCACTGAGTGGTGAATAAACAGTTCATGTGGGGTTTTATGTTCTATCTGATTGCTTTACCTTGAAAAGTTAATCCTGAATGGCTAAGCTTCATGTTTGAGCTCATTCAGCATCATACAAAAGCCAGCCACACGTGGCCGACGCCTCAATAGAAACATTGAAGCTATTTATTGAGCTATTGTCCCCCGAGTCCTCCTGAGATTCTAAGTATAAGTCAGGGACCTTGGGGAGACAGAGCACTCCGGCATAACTAAAGAGCTCTGCTGAAAAA
This sequence comes from Hypsolebias longignatus, assembly GCA_031762435.1. NCBI lineage: Eukaryota > Metazoa > Chordata > Actinopteri > Cyprinodontiformes > Rivulidae > Hypsolebias > Hypsolebias longignatus. The sequence goes on along the minus strand of JARVGV010001030.1, from coordinate 14,600,320 downwards.
CTTCTGTTCCCTGTTCTGTGCACCAGCTGCTAAAAATAAACCTGATGTTGAAACGCGAAGAGAAAAGGTACAAGGCTGCTCGTTCACAAAGACGAGCCGAGAGAAAGGGAGGCAGGCGGAGATGGGTGGAGGCAGGAGGTGAGGAGAAGCTGTGGGAGGTGAGCGGCGTGTGTGTGGTTCAGATTCACAGGTTGTGTCTGTCGTTGATAAATCTTCTGATCGATCTGAGCAGCAGATCGTGTAAGTTGTTCATAAAGTCCATAAAACAAATCACGATCATCTCTTCCGTCTCCTCAAATCCACTCACTTTACATCCATTATCCGTCTGTGTGTATTTAGTGAAGTATTTGTTGGTTCGCAGGTGGTTTAAAATCTTTTTGTCACTTTGTTTTAAACGCTCACGAGTTTTAAAATGTTCAGTAATCAAGCAAAGCATTCAAAGGACAGAAACTCTAAAAGTTTGAATGACAAATATAAATATTTTCGGAAAACAAAAGTTAACAATGGCTGCAACTCCCCAAATAAACTTCAGGAAAATGCAGTTATATAAAAAGTGCAATCAACAGCTTCAATCTTTACGTCCTGCAGAGAATGAATCAGGTGGCGTTGAAAACTTTTTCCGACACGGCTGAAGTGGATTTGCTCATTTAGAGCTAAAAGTCACCGTGAATCAACTTTTAGTTGTTAAGAGCTCTCACGTCATCAAATCGTTTTTAAAGATGAAAAGCCAAAGTGAAAATTGTGTGAACGACGCACAACCTCCATCGATAGTCAAATCAGAATAACATATTTTAGACATGAATGGGAAGTAATGCTCAAATTTGTTGTCAAAACTCAGAACCGGAATTTGTTTTATAAAAAACAAAACTAGTTTAATCTTTGCACAAGATCTAAAACTGTAACAAATATGAATAAATATGAAACAAAACAAGAGGCTCAGTACATTAATTTGTGTACAAATGCAGCATATATAATTAAAAATAATTCAACAATGATCCATTCAGGGTGTGAGTTTCATTTTATTTCTACTTTATTGACTAATTCTGTGTCAGTGCCTCTATTGACTATTAATATTCTCATTATATTGAAAATGATCTTTAAGCCATTTTAATTTCACATCTTTAAACATGCTATTCTTGTTTCAACTTTTATTTTGTATTTATGTTTTAATTTCATGTTGTTTTCTTTTACATTCAGACGTGAGCATTCATTCAGTTCATGGTCATACTGAAACCCTTTATGTTTTTTTTCTTTATTTTGTTGCCAGTTTGTGTTTGTACAATAAAAACTACTGCAATAGTTTCTCTACTTGTAACAAAAGTTAGTTTTATCCCAGCCAGGTTGAGCTCTATTTGTTGCTCTCGTTTATGTAACAATCACTACATTCATTTATACATGTATGCATTATTTAATCGTTAATTTATGCTGAAACATGTTTTGAGTTGTACAGTATATAGTGCAGCAGGAACTAATTTGCTCATTTGCTAAAACCATTAAACTCTGACAATAAACCACAGCCGATCAGATAAAGCAGACTGGACTCAAAAGATCAAAGGCGACAGATGAGCTCCACTTTTTGGATTTTAAAGAATCAAATAAAACATCCATCATCTCTTCAGCCTCCCAGTGTTGATAGTCGCTCCGTTTCCACAGTTCCCAACTGCTTCTTCTCACTCTCTCCTCTTTACTCCTCATCCTCGCCATCTCCTGCTTCGATGCAGGAGTGGGAGGTGTTGCTAGGCGACAGATTAGCTCCTTTCTGACAAGAAGCAAAGTGCAGACCTTGACTTTGGGTGTAAAAATAAACAGAAAAAGATGTTCTTAAAGAGAAGAGAATGGCTGCCATTCACTTGTTCTTTACCTTGAACATCTTCTCTGTAAAACTCTAAATTCTCGTCCTTATCTCGAGCTGTTCCTAAAAATAAACCAGCTATTTAAAGCCACAGGACAAACACAATCACCGTTGCATTATTAGAAAAACAGTTATTAACTTTCACACCAGAGTGTGATGGAGATGCTGCAGGGCTCGATCTGAGCGCCCTGTTCCCGGCGATGTGATGACTAAGGTGGCGAAGGAACATGTTGCTCGTCTCTCATCTGCAGTCCCAGTCGCCGACCATGGCCGAAGCTGTGAAAGTCACACTTTGTTGTCGACCGCTACTGAAAAAAGACAGAAAGAGCCTGAATACATCTTGCCCTTTGTGCATCTGCTCCATGTGTGAGGAAGTGTGTCACTGGAGTGAAAAGTGACAGAACGAGCAAGTTATTTTTGTTTGTTCGTTTATTAATTTGTGAAGGTGTGTGGGTGAGTGACAGAGTGAATGTGCGTGAACAGACAGAGGACATTTTTGTTTCTTTTTCCCTAAAATGTTGAAGCACATCTCCAATAACTTTGATGCAACACTGAGATAATAAACCACCACTTAGTTTGTGTTTAACATATATGTGAAGGTGCAATAACTTTAAAGTGACAGTTCAGGTTTTTTGAAGTGGAGCTGTGAACAGTTAACATCTTACCTGTTGTAGATAGCTCTTTGAACAACCTCATTTTGGATAAACTGTCTAATTCTGACCGGATTGATGAGCTAATGGCTAGTCCATGACCAAACTAAAGTCCAGTCTCAAAAACTTTGAAGCAATTTGTTCTAGTGCCATTCTTGAAACCATTAAATCATCATTAGTTTCATATGAGGAGGTAGGAGGTCTTACAGAAGAGTGAAACGCAAGACATGCAGACTCAAAACTCATTTCCACGTGCCATTAGACTTTTAAATGTCTGCCACTTTTTGCATATTTGACCCTTTTTGTCTTTTGCATTTTGCACATTTTACTTTGTTGGTGCTTTTGGTTTTCTCTTATTTGTAAATGTTTCTTTTCTCTGATAATATTTATTATGAACAGCAATGTAAGAATTTCATTGCTCAGGGGAACGTGTTTCCAGTTGTGCACATGACAATAAATGCTTTGAATCCTTTGAATATCATTGTTAGGATCAGTGATTTTTTTTTGTACAATCAGGTTTATTTAGGGTTTTTTGTTCCGTTTTGTGATTCCTCTGTTTCTTTATGTCGATTGCTTAAGCTAATGTTTTTAGTTGTTTATTTAAGCTTATTGAGTCAGTCTGCATTCTGGGTTCCACCCTCTTGTCACCAGTTTTTGGCAAGTGTAGCATCAACTTGGAGCTAGCTGTAGCATTTCTGGTGAGTCCTGTCACCATGTGGGAACATTATAAATTTAATAATTATGTTATGCAAAATTAAGTTGCTGTTAGCTCCTTAATCAAGTTGGAAACCATTTCTCCAAACGGAAGTGGTTCAAAAAGCTGTCTATGGCAGGTAAGATATTGATAATTTATACCCACACTGCAAAAGATCTGAACTGTTTCATTAATATCATTTTAAAATGGCTTAAACCTATAAGATAAAATAAGATGACACTTTTTTGGGGGGCATTTTTATTTTATTTGTTTGTTTATTCATACCTTAAAGACACTTTTCTGCACAAAAGTAATGTTTAAATTTTAACTTAGGGCATGAATAATTGCTGGAATTGATTCAAACAGCTTGACTTTTAAATTTGTATTTATAACAAATAAAAGTGATGCACTATTATTTTTTATAAAGTGCCTAAAATAGCACGTAGCTTTTGTAAAGCATTTCACATTTTAAAACTTGTGTTTTGTACCAAACTAAAAATACTAATCATCTACTTCTGTTTAAGTCAATTTAAGAAGCTTCACTGCTCTTCTCAATAGAAATTATATCTGATTTTTCAAATATTTAAAAACATATTTTCTTTGTTTGAATATAACCTTGAGGAAGATGAAGACAACTTTTCACTGATTATGCTTGGAAAAATAGGAAGAAACTTTAAAATTCAAGTTTTATATTGAACAAAAGGTAAATGTGTCCAATGTTAACACATAAAGTTTTATTTAAATTACTTTATTAAGTGGATCACTTCTGTTTAGACTGGAGCCTCTCTGGCTCACTGAAGGGGATTATTAATTGTCTTCAAACCAAATTTTTCCTGTAAACAGTTGCCCACCCCAGTGCCTTGTTCCAGTTTTGAGCTGAGCACTTTTGAACTTGGAGATTCTCCTCCGGTTTTGTGCACGATTGTTTACACCCCCACCCCCACCCCTCATTCCAAGGACTTCATAAGTGAATTCTCTGATTTTCTGGCTTATATCACACCGAGATATGATTATGTTTTAATCGTTGGGGACTTGAACATTCATGTCTGTTGTCAGGAGAAGCCATTAGTGAAGGACTTCCTAGATTTGTTGGACTCGTTTAATTTAACTCAACATGTAACTGGTCCCACCCAACAACACGGGCACACTCTGGATCTCATTTTAACACGTGATGTCTCTGTTTGTAATTTGGTAATCAGTGACAACGTTCTTTCAGACCACATGCCTGCTTTGGTTGAGATCATCTCGCCTTGTCCTACTGATACGTCATGCGATTCTGCACATACTTCACAAGCCATTAACCGTTTCACTGCTGCTCGTTCTACTGAAGCTTTTAGCTCTGAGAGGATTGATCATCTCTTGGTGTCTCTCGCCACTGAGGAGCTAACCTCTCAGCTTACGGTAACTCTGTTTGTTCAAATGTTCTGGACCATGTTGCTCCTTTTAAAACAGGAAAACAAAACTTATATCGAACCGTGGCTTAATGACGTCACTCAAGCCGTTAGACAGCAATGTCGGAGAGCAGAGCACAGGTGGAGGAAAGACCAGCTGCAGGTTTCAGTTCAAATCCTAAAGGAGTTAGCGTCATTATCAGAAGGCAGTTAAAGCTGCTAAATTGATAACTGCCTCAAACTCTCACAACCCCCGAGCTCTTTTTCCCACCCTGAACTCAGTTCTGCACCTCAGTGAACCTTCACCTCTGGAAGCCTCAACTGAATTGTGTGAAAACTTCCTCCATTTCTTTTCAGAAAAAACTGCGAACACCCGGGCACTCATTTCTCCACCTGCTCATGATCCGTCCATCCCATCTCATTGTGTAGCTGTTCTTGACCACTTTGAGCCCATCTCTCTGTCTTCTCTAGAGCAGGCCATGTGCAGCATGAAGCCATCTGGTTCCCCCTTTGACGTCATCCCCCCTCAACTCCTAAAGGAGGTTCTTCCAGTTCTGGGCCCTCACGTTCTTGCCATTGTAAATAGCAGCTTATCCTCAGGTGTGGTGCCAAAATCTTTTAAACATGCTGCTGTTCAAGCTCTCCTGAAAAAAAAAACCTAGTCTTGACCACTCAGTCATGTCTAACTTCCGGCCTGTCTCCAGACTCCCATTTGTCATTAAACTACTGGAAAAAATAGAGCAGTCCCAGCTGAAATGCTTTCTGGATGATCACTCCATCTTAGAGCTTTTCCAGTCTGGCTTTAAACCTCTCCACAGCACTGAAACTGCTCTACGGTTTTTAACGTTCCTATTCACAGACGCTGGTGATTCTGTGCTCCTTCTCTTACTGGACCTCACATCTGCTTTTGATACAATCGACAATGAGATCCTCATTGTGAGGTTAGAGCAGTGGGTGGGCATCACAGGGTCAGCCCTCTAATGGTTTAGATCCTACCTCACTGACAGATCCTTTTGTGTCTCCATCAAAGATTTTAGTTCAGCTTCGGCAGTGCTTAAATGGGGGGTACCGCAGGGGTTCTTCCTCGGTCCCCTTTTATTTTCTTTGTACCTGCTGCCACTAGGTGCTATTTTCTGGAAACACAACATACCTTTCCATTTCTACGCCGACAACTGTCAAATCTACTTCCCCCTCAGACTTAATGGTACTCGCTCTATTCAACCTTTGTTGGACTGTCTGACTGACATCAGAGACTGGATGGCTTTAAATTTCTTGAGTTTCAACAAGAAGAAGTCTGAAGTTATGTTCTTTCCTCCCAATGACACGATCACCAACCACTGCATCTATCTGTCTGTTCTGGCACCATTAGTGAAACAAAGAGTCACTAATCTGGGAGTGATACTTGACCCTTCTTTGAAACTCAACAGTCGCGTAAACATGATTGTTAAATCCTGCTTTTTCCAGCTGAGGCAGCTGTCTAAGCTGAAGTCCATATTGTCCAAAAATAACCTGGAGACAGTAATACATGCATTCATTACATCCAGGCTCAATTATTGCAACTTGCTCCTTTTTGGTATCAGTCAGTCCTCCATTGCTAGACTTCACTGGTCCAGTATGCGGGCGTCTGATTTTTAACCAGTACAAGCAAAAGAGAGCACATTAGATCTGTTTTGGCCTCCCTGCGCTGGCGAATCCAATTCAAAATGCTTTTGTATGTCTATAAATCACAAAACAGCTCTGCCTCCTCCTATCTTACTGATCTGCTGCAGCCATATTTCCCACCACGTTCTCTCAGGTCAGCTGACCTGTTGCTCCTCACAGTTCCTGGAGCCCGTCTCAAGCGCAGAGGTGACATGGCCTTCTCTGTCGCAGGCCCAAGACTGTGGAACAAGTTACCTCTGATTGTCAGACAGGCCCCCTCCCTCACAGTTTTAAAATCTCACTTAAAAACACACTATATTCCCTGGCTTTTGGCACTTTGTGATCTGTGCTGAGCATGTGTGCATCACACTGTGTTGGTCGTATTGCTGTTGTTGTTATCCACTATTATTTTTTGTTTCTTTGGTTTCCCGTCATGTAGTTTGTTGCTCTGTGCTTGTTCTGTCTGTCCCTGTACAGCCCTTTGGTGTGTACTGTCACTGTTTAAAGTGCTTTATAAATAAAGTGGTGTGGTATGGCATTATGCATCACCACTGACAACCCGGAAACATGGGCCGGTGTTGTGCCAAAAATCGATTGACTGCCAAATTGCAGCTGCGAGAGCATGCACGAGAGGACCTTAACAACAATTTAACAAGATTAACACTTAAACAATTATTTGCTTGCTCAAAAGTATAGCAAAGGTGTGTCTCAGTTGAACTTTTCCTTAATAAATGCACTTTGAAGGTCAAATCAGCTGCATTTCACCTGGACGGCACGGCAAAATGCAGCTGATTTGATGTTTGTTCCAGGAGTTCTGGTGACACCAAAGCGAGACGAAGGTGGCTCAATATGGCAAGCTAAGTGTCTTATTAATTAATAGCCACTTTAACCTATAAATGAGACACTTGGCTTGCCATATTCATCAAAATCCCTCTAGTGGCTGAAAATGTTAGTGTTCAATATTTTCCATGCCAGAATGAATGAAATTGTCAGATCTCAGCCAAAATTGGGTTATAAATATATGGAAAAAAAAATCTTAAACAACAAATCCTAACTCACAACTTTGTCCCTTTATGAAGACTTAGCACATTTGCTTGCGTAATAAATCATAAACTTTTGTTCTGCAATGGCAAGTTTCTTTGTATAAAAACTTTTTCTTGAATCAAAATCAAAAGATCATTTTATTGTAACTGTTTATTTTGGAAGCACAGATCTGCAATCAGGACTGAAAACATACATCTGCCAAGAAGAATTTGACAAACCAAATGTACCTGCTGCACCAAAGAATATAATTATCAAGCAAGCGAGTAAACCTGATCCAAAATGAAGGAGTACTCGACTAAAATAAAAAAGAACAAGAGTGGGTGAAAATGAATGAATGAGTGAGTGCTTGAATTATTAAGAATGGATGAGTGGTTGCACCAAAGAGGATCATGAGACCAGAAGAGGCTCCACATGAATATTGAAACAAGCAGGAGTTTCTGGCACAAAGACGAGCCTCTAATTGGATTCCTTTTGAGTTAATTTGCTGTCAGGGAGACGAGACACTCAGCACTGCATCCTCCCGCTCTTCATCTGCCTGCCTCTTCACACACTTGTTCTCCTCCGTGATACCAACACGACCACGGCAGCGTCCTCAAGCTTACCTGCAAGACCGCCGGTCGAGGAAAATAACAAACAAGTTGAAGTGCTTCTGTTCCGGGAGCCCCTGCAGAACAACCTCTTCAGCCCACGGAGCATCTAATTGAGCTGCTTTCATAAGAAAACCCTGTGGACACGTCCATTCTTGAAGACAGAGGCTCAGGTTTGGTAACAAACAAAACTCAGAGCTGTGGTCAAACACGGTGGGAGAATTTATTCTGTTAAGTATTGATTTACTTGGAAACATTATATAATGTAAGATTACCTTGATTATTCTTGTGTAAAATAAAGAAAAACAGGTTTAAAGTGGCCTTTATTTATACCTTTCATCAGCAGGAAACTTTTTGTTTGCATGCATGGTGTCATCAAGAAGAAACAATCTATTAACACGACTGATTAGATATTATCACTGTGTTTGTTTTGAGGCACAGTGGTAGAAAAGAAAGGGTTGAAACAAATCAGCTGTTGTGATTCGAGCATCCAGAACCTCTGCAGTTTACCTGGGCACGTCCCATTAGGAGGAAACACTAGAACAGGACCCCCAAAGGGGACAATGTATCGTCTCTAAAGCTGAGTGACCCTCCAGGACGAGCTGGAGAGTTTAGGGAGAGAGAAGCGTCTGGGTTTCCTTTCTGAAGCTGTTTACCTTTACAACCCAAAGCAGAAGAAAATGAAAGAATGGAAAGTTTGTTGTAACTCATTTGGGCCCTCTGGTGAATTCTGATGAGCTGACTTCTTCAGGTGTTGGTAATTCTTGCATCTGCAAAGAATCCTGAACAGAGTCACAAAAATGCAGTTTGAATGCTTATTGCTGAAGAACTTGCTGAAAAGCTGCTGAAATCAGCTGAAAGTATGGCTGATTTTTTTTATGTGCACAAGGAACCTGAAAGAAGCTGAACCAGAACAAAATGTGAAAGGAGCAGTAAAAGGTTGTTAACAGATTTAAAGATATGAAGAATGTAAAATGAACTCAATTAATTTACTATGAGGGAAAAATGGCAGAAAAGGCTAAATGTTTATTGCACCAATCCCAAAAGTTATAGCACCTTTCTCCTGAAAGAGCTGAACATTTTGACATATGTTTTGTTGAAATAGCACAAAAAATGTATGGAAGAAGCTTAATAACTCTAAGAGTATAAAAAGGATCACAATAGTGCGAATGCTTAATAAGCATTCCCACAATGAATGAGCATTTTAGTACAGTTTGTTTTGTTTTATTAAAATGATGTTACAAAAGAGAAGTCACCATTTTTATTTAAGAAAAAGAATAAGAATATATGGTTGAAAAGATACATATAAGTTAATTAATATCTAATGAACCACAAATGAAAATTGTGATATGTTATGTATTTTGTTGTATATTTATGGATGTTTGTTGATTGAATTGATTGTTTGAATTGATTTTGTTAAGAAGGGGC
>JARVGV010001030.1:14573019-14590506 GCA_031762435.1 Hypsolebias longignatus | reverse complement strand
AATAAATAAATAAATAAATAAATAAATAAATAAATAAATAAATAAATAAATAAATAAATAAATAAATAAAAATCTATAAAGTTTGATAGAGATGGTAAACATGACAATAAAATGATGCCTTCCAAGGTGCCTTAAAGCAGAAAAACTTGTGCACTGAGGGATGGGGGTTATACTATATGTAAAGAAGTAATTAAAAGGAGGAATAGGCTGTGATTGAGGAAAGAGTTAGGAAAGTGAAAAGTGATGTGACACAGAAGAGACTGGCTCAATACTATTAACAAGGACTTTTCAGTGGAGAGGAGAAGGCTTTCGATAAGCAACATCCAGAGAAATGTTACGCTCTAACAGTATCCAGGAGAGTAGAAATGAGAATAAGGTGCAAAAACGGGAGCAACTTGTGAATCTTTGCTGTATTTATGTTTAACAAACCAGAATGAAAATGAAAAGTCAAATTCATGTTGACCTCCAGGTCATTGACAAAAGCCCAACATGGACGAGCCTGTTATGCGGATTCAGATTAAAGTCTTGTAAACGTTTATGACCATTAGGTTTAGACATATTGTTCAATACAAGATGAAGTACAAAATAATTTAAAATCAAGAATTTGTTTTTATCAATAATTGTGATGTTTTGCATGCAAGTAAACAAACCAACTTTATTTGATTTTTTAAAAATTCCTGCAGTAAACGACTGCTTCTTTTATTTCATGTTGTTGTGAATTCTTCTTAATTCAGGCTGACTCCAAAGGCTAAATGGGTTTTGAATCATGTGATGCAATATCCTCTTTAAATCGATATTTATATATATCTTTAAAATGTTATTATTATTTTATTTTACTGATGGAGGCTTGAAGCTGAGCCGCTGCTCCTCTGCATCGAAAGAAGTCATCTGAGGAGTTTAAAGCATCTGATTAGGATGTCCTCCCCCCACGTCCCACTGGGAGGAGAATCTACAGACCCAGAACTCTGTGAGGGGTTATGTTTACTCTTTGGCCTGGGAACGACTTGGGATCCCCAGAGAGGAGCTGAAAAGTTCCCACCTTCTCAACCTAATGTACCGTAACCCAACCTCAGAGATGAATGGATGAGAGACAGGAAGTGAGACGTCAGGGAGTGATGGAAGAAATAACTCAAAAGACAAGCAGGCAGGTTCAGAGTCACACACACACACAAAGATTTATTAAATTACAATAATAAAAAACACAATCAAACAAATAAGGGTTACAGTGAGAAGAGGATCGAATACAGTGGTGAAGAAAATAAATGTACAAACACTAATGAGAATAATTACTGAGAAAGCAGCTGGACTGATGAAGAGGAGAAGAGCTGGAAGACAAGAGTGACTGATGGAAACTGAGTCTTCACAGAGATCAACTCAACTTCAAACACCTGAAAATATATTAAAACACAAAGAAAGAACAGATGAAAAACTGTGGGTAAAATACCAGCGAAAGACAGAGAGAAAGATAGAGGGAGGAAGGGGGGAACAAAGACGGGATCAGAGAGAGAGGAACAGAGGAACAAAGAGAGGAAGAGAGGAACAGAAAGAGAGAAAGGGGGCACAGAGCAAAAGAAAGAGGAGAATAGAGAGAAAGAGAGAGAGGGAGAGAGAGGGAGAGAGAGTATACAGAGAGAGAAGAAGAAGGGAACAGAAACAAAGGAAGATAAGAACAGAGAGAGGAAATGAGGAACATAGAGAAAAAGAAACAGAGGAACAAAGAGAGGAAGATAGGAACAGAAAGAGAGAGAAGAGGGGAACAGAGAGAGAAAAAGAGGGGGATAGAGGGAAAGAGAGAGAATTAGAGGAACAGAGAGAGGAAGATAAGAACATAGTGAGGAAGAGGGGCACAAGGAGAGAGAGGAAGATGGCTGATGGATAGATGGATGGATGGAGGGATGGATGGATGGATGGATGGATGGATGGATGGATGAATAGAAGGACGGACAGATGGATGGATGGAAGGCCGAACAGTTGATGATCATGAATGGATGGATGAATGGATGATGGATGGACAGACAGATGTTCAAACTGAAGAACAAGCATGACCCTTTGTGTCCACATCTCCCTGAATTCAACTCTGAATCCATCAAACTGGATCCAGTTCAACTTGTGTCTCTGACACACTGCAGCTCCCAGTTTAGCACCAGCAGGGTGTGTGTGATGAGTTCTTCTGTGTTCTCAGGGCGGCACACACACACACACACACACACACACACACACACACACACACACACACACACACACACACACACACACACACACACCGCTCTGTGAAATGATGACAAACTCTTCTCCCATATATTCCAACAGCTTCAGCTCCTTCACGGTGAAGAACAGAGGAACAGAGCTCCTCTTCCTCAGTGATGGAGGAAGAGGAGACAGAGAAGCTGCGTCATTCAGCACAACATCAACAGGGACTAAAATGTGGTGAAGCTCCTAGATAAGAAGGAGCTTTATTCATCTAGTTGTTCCTTAATGTGACAGAAGATAAAACAACATCACGTGACATAAATCAGCTGATATTTGATTTTCCTTCTGATCGTTTTCACTAAAAGTTCGGATTCGTGTTGATTATTTTAAGAGGTCCATCCATGATCTGCTCTGGTCAACGTGGAGTCTCAGCTGCAAAATGAAAATCTAATCGCTTCACTGTCTCAAACAATTATATTCAAAGAGGTGATTAAATGAATAAGAACAGGATGACAGATGTGTCACGTGCGCATGCGTGTCCAGCTGCGAGGCTCAAACCTCTTCTAGGGCTTGGTGGAGATGAGAGTGAGATGTTTCTGAATAGGATGGGGAGCTGGGCGCCGGGAGCGCGCAGCACGCTCCTTCAATCGGTGAGATCTATTTTTAGCAACGCTGCTTGCTTGCCTCACGTGCCAAGTGGCTTTTGCGCGCGCGCGGAATAATTCATGAGCGCCATTCATTAAAAAACACTCCACTTTTCATTGAGACTTTAATGGAGGAGACAAAAAAAAAAAAAAAAAAAAAAAAAAAAAAAAAAAAAAAAAAAAAAAAAAAAAAAACCCAACAACTTTCAGTTTAACTTTAAAACGTTTTAAAAATAAAAATGATTTTAAATAAAAGACGCAGCTGAGTCCATTTTCTCGTCGGGGTGCGTCTTTTGTGGCTTCATGTCAAAATCAAAATTTCTTCAGCAAATTTAACGGAAAACAAAGAGGTTTTGCTAATTGATTTATTCAGTTTATAGTGAAAAAGTGAATCACCGAGCAGTAAATGTTAAATATGAATTAAAACAAGAGGAGTGCTTGTTGTTTTCAGCTGATTTAAAGACATCGTTTTGTCTCGAGCTCTTCTTTTAATGAACCTCTGGCAGGAGGAACGTGGTCCAAAAGGAACAGCTGGATCGGACCCAGGGGCAGACTTTTACTGACAGGAGAAGACTGGTGTTTTATCAGGTGCCAGACACATAAACACAGAGACCTGGTTCGTATTCAGCACAGTCTTCCTCCCTCCTCCTCCTCCTCCTCCTCCTCCCTTCACAGCTCACCGGAGCTCGGTGTCTCCGTTTACGTTTTACTCTGGCTCCGCCTCTTACTCGGTTTTGTCCAAATCGGGCTTTTTGCGTCGCTGGAGCTCCCGACTTCAGCTCCGCGTCATCAACGAGTAAAGGGAAGAGCTGACGTCGGAGGGAGAGTCACAGGGAGGAGAGGGCACGCGAGAGGGAGGGAGTGAGACGATCTCCTCTGCTTTTACACTGAGACTCATCCATCCCCCCCCCCCCCCCCCCTTCCGTCCTTCCCTCCTCCTCCCTCCGTTTTACGTCGGTGTTGGCGCGTCGGGAGCCCCCCTGCTCCGGTGGAGTCCCAGGCTATATAAGAGACCTGCGAGCAGAGTCCCTCAACCAGATTTACGGGTTCCGGACTTCCCTGCGCCAGAGACGGCGACCACAGCCGCCGGATTCACCTGCGCTCCGAAAGGAGGGAACATCATCCAGCAGGCGGCCAGCCAGCATCCGAGACTCGAGGCTGGGCAGGAGAGGTTCTTTTAAACCTTCATCAGGAGGAAGAAGAAGAAGAAATAAACAGCTGAGATGAACGTCCAACACACCTGAGTGCTGCTCTTGTTTTATTTGTTCCACCTGGGAGACAGGACGCCGCAACACCCCGCTCACAAACTTCCAACCTGCAGGAACCCCCCACCGCAGAGACGCGCCAGCGATGTACCGCTCAACCAAAGGGGCGTCCAAGGCTCGACGGGACCAGATCAACGCCGAGATCCGGAACCTGAAGGACTTGTTGCCCATCTCCGAGGCAGATAAAGCGCGGCTGTCATACCTGCACATCATGTCACTCGCCTGCATGTACACCAGGAAGTCCGTCTTCTTCACTCAAGGTAGGCTTGAAGAAAAGAAGCGACCTGTTGACGCTGTAGAATCAACAAGTGTTCCAGTGGCACCAAAATAAATAAATAAATAATAACACGATCTCAGGACAGTCTGTGGGGATGAGAGGGATAAAATATCTTAAATATTGTGAAGCTGATGAGCGTGGGCTGCTGTAAAACAAGCGTGTCGCTGTCCGCGGTGCTGAAACGCTTCGGCGCTGTCCGCGGTGCTGAAACGTGCTGTTCCTGCCGCAGAAACCAACCCCCACTTTTAGGATTTATTATTAACGTTGCTGCCTTTCCCCCTTTTCCTCATCTAGAAGCGGGGACTGCTAGCTTTGAGGAGAGGCTTCTGTTCTCCCACGAGCTGTCGGAGCTGATGCAGGCGCTTCCGGGCTTCCTGATGCTGCTCACCGGGGAGGGGAAGCTCCTCTACCTGTCAGACAGCGTCTCCGAGCACCTCGGACACTCCATGGTGAGGCTGCCGCTACACGGCTGCTGCAGCCCCATGCCTTGAGAGTTAGCGTGGGGTTGGATCTTAACGTGTCTCTGTGTTTTTTTTTCAGGTGGATCTCGTGGCTCAAGGCGACAGTGTTTATGACATAATCGAAGCCGCAGATCACTTTAACACGAGAACCAACCTGTCAACCACCACGTCACTTGAGACGGGTAAGGGGGGGAAAAAAAGCATGTTTTATTAATTTGAAGCGTGTTTGTAACCAAATATGAGAACTGATGCACATTGTTGAAATCACTGCAGACCGTCTCTTCCGCTGTCGCTTCAACACCTCCAAGTCCGTGCGCAGGCAGAGCGCTGGGAACAAACTGGTTCTGATCCGAGCCCGCTGCCTCTTCGCCCCTCCAGCCACCCCCACCACCGGCTCCTACTGGACCTCCAACCCAGTGTGGGTGTGCTTCTGCTCCCCACTGGAACCCCAGCCGAGCCGCTCCAGCTCCGGGGCAGAGAGGGAGTCCACCTCCACCCCTCCCCTCACCGAGACCAACCTGTTCCTGGCCTTCTTCCACTCCCAACATGACCGCGACCTGAGGCTGCAGGACGCACAGGACAGGTGAGGCTCATCCTTCATCCTACCTGTTGCTTTTAAAGTGAACTATATGGAAACATCGTGTTCCTGACACATCCCCCTCTCTCCCTCTCAACCCCCACTGCAGTGTGAGTAACTATCTGGGGTTTGATGTGGCAGCTTTGCGAGCTCGCTCCTGGTACAGCCTCCTCCACCCACAGGATCTGTCGCATGCTTCTGCTCAGCACCGTAGCCTCTGTAAGTGTACCACACAACTACACACACCGTGCCCACATGCAAACAATGGAAGAGCAACATGGTGATTAATGCACTGATGCCAACTTGTGTTGAACAGTGAGAGAAGGAGGAGAGGGCAGAGCAGAGATGGTGGTGCGCGTGCAGGCTCAGGATCTGTCCTGGGTTTGGCTCTACATGGTGCTTCAGCTGCAGTCTGGAGACATCCCCATCAGGAGCAACAACTACGTCATCAGGTACTCACTGCTCTCTTTTACAGACCTCACATCATCTGGATGACACAAACCAGAGGTTACAGTTTGTTGTTTTCTTTTCTCAGCGACTCGGAGGCCTGGTCCGTGCGTCAGCAGCTCAGCTCAGAGCACACCCAGCTCACACTGGTCCTAAGTGCTGGCTCCTCTCAGCAGGAGAGCCTGAGCCTCCAGTCTCCAGACACCCTCTCCAGCCCAGACCAGGTGTTCACCCCCAGCAGCAGCGGCCTGTCCGCCCAGTCCTTTGACTTCAGCACCGCTGGTTGCAGCGTGGGCTCCTCGGACGAGCCTGGGAGCTCAGTCGCTGAGGCCATGCAGGTGGAGGGGGACCCTCGCTCCAGCATCTCCTCTCTGGAGGAGGAGAGCTTCTTTCAGCAGCACCCTGCAGAAACCCCCTCTGCTGCCTCCTCCCCCACTCCAGTCACGGTTGAAACAGTAGCAGATCTAGACTTTCTAACCCAGAACATTCTCCTGCCGCCCTCCTTCCAGCTCGATCCTCCTCTGCCGGCTCTCCCCCTGCCACTCCCCCCTGTGCCCACCTCTCAAGCACAGCAGGTCAAAGAGTTTGTGTGCACGCCCCCCTACACCCCCCAGGTCGGTGGGGTCAGTTTCCAGTTTGGTGACCCCCTCTTCAGCTTTGACCCAACTGGCACGACCACTCCTCCACCCTCTGCAACGACCGCCGCCACCACCACCTCCCTGGCCCCTTCGGCGTCCTCCACAGCCCCACCCACCACGGCCTCCAGCCCCGCTCCCCCCACCAGCCTCTCTGCAAAGCTCCCCCTCGCACTGCCTTCCCTGTCCACTGACCTCCTGTTCTCCGTGGAGCCATGCAGCGGCTCTCTGTACGAGAAGCTGCCCCCCACGCCCGACAGTCCCGGGGACGGGGACTGCACAGTGATGACCCTGCCTGAGGTACGGGGTCCACTGTATGTAGATGTACCACTGGGCCCCCTCCAGTGTCCCCCTGAAGGCCTCCTCACCCCCGAGGCATCACCCGGGAAGCAGCCCTGCCTCTCCTTCTTTTCTCTCGAGCGAGAGAAGGAGCGGGCAGAGATCTCCCTCCTCGCTCAGCACATCAGCTCACTGGCAGAGGGCTTCTACCTGGACCCTCTCCTGTCCAAACTCTCCCCCTCCTCCTCCCCTCCCTCACCTTTCCTGTCACCAGCTGCAGAACCGGATGATCCAGTCCACATGATGAGGGAGTTCTATCCCATCAAAACGTGGAGAGGCCTGGACATCCCCATCTTCCTGGACGACGATGAATCTCTGTTTGAAGAGAGCATCCTAGAAACGCTCCTGCAAGACGACTTCGCTGCTCCCCAGACCTCCGTCCTCTCCTCCCCCTCCCCCGTGCCAGATGCCTCCAGCCCGACCTCTCCCCAACCCCCAGTGTGCTGGCGCCAACCCTCCCAGTTTGAGGGAGTGGGCCACATCTGTAGCGTCCAATCGGCGCACCATAACTCCACGGCCAGGTGCGGGGCGACCGTGGCAGCCGAGGCCGAGGTGGCATCGGAAGGGGAGGGGCTAGAGGAGGAAGCGATGGAGATCGAGATGGTGTCATCTCCCGTGTCCTCCTGCTCCTCCATCCCAGCTTCCCCTCCCCTCATCCTCACTGCCACCTCCACACCCGTCGCCTCGCCCATGCCCGCCGTGTCTTGCACTCAGTCCCTCCTGGAGGAACTGGCCGTCCTGGAACCCATGTTTGGGGCAGGTGCCTCGATCGCCCCTGGCTTAGGGCAACAACCTGAGTTGTATCAACTCCAATGTTATCCATCGCCACAGTGCTTCCACAAAGGTGAGTTATCTTTTGTTTGAGCTCTGAAAACAAAATGTCAACTCTTGGAAACGCCACTCACTCATTTTCTCTCTCTCGTTCTCTTTTACAGATGGGAGTGGAAGTGTTCCTCCGTTCTAAAATAAGTCTGTGACTTACTTCATTAAGTATGGCATATTGTCATATTTTGTGGAGACCCTTTTACTGCAAAGTAAAAAATAATTAAGTGTATAAATATACATAATGTATATACAACTTAAGGACTTCAACTACATGTCTGCTGAGAACAAAGATTGGCTTTATATCTTTGTTCAGTCATTTATCTGTGTAAAAACTACAAAAAAAATGGTGCAACATTTACGCGACTGTGCAGCTGCATGGACCCACAGCTGCCTGCGGTTCTGAGTCCACGTGGTTGTGTTAATGTGATCAGACAGATGATCAAACCTCCAGATACGTATGTGTATTCACTCGTAGTGAAATATGTTGTGAACAAAAAAAAAAGACATTTCTTGCTATTTCTGTAGTGAGATGAATTATAGCACTTTTATGCCTGACATGCAGCAACACAAACTCAAACCTTAAAGTCAAAGGCTTACGATTAAATGTTTACAATCTTAGTGCGAACACAATCAGGAAATCAACAAGATTCCTTGGGTGAAAGCCTTACAAAGCTAGACAAAAAAAAAATTATCACTAACAGTATTTAAATGAGCCTGAGATACTTTGAGTTTTGAGTTTGCGACTTCAAACCTTTAAGAGTTCATATCTCCATCTAAGAGCTTGTGTATAAATGTTATGTGCCAACAAAAACATGTGACGGGAACCCTACAGGACTCTGATCATGCCACAAACCCTCTGCTACTCCTTACTGTACATTAAGACTGTGAATGTGGACTCCTCCTTCGCTTTATGTGGGGGAGAGCCCCCCCAGAGGGAAGTCGGCTGGATATTCTTGCAGCATCAATATTTGCAATGCTGGCAGCTTATAGCGGCCCCCTGACCTGCTGAACTCTGAACTCTTTAGTCCTTTTTGGACCATCTCATCGAGGCTCCCCTGGAGCTGCGGTGTGAGGCACAACTGACTTCTTCAAGAAATGAGTGATTCTTCTTTTTTGAGAGGGGTTAGAATACAAAGGTTTTGTTTAAAAAAAAGAAAGAAAAAAAAAAAAAAAGAAAACCGGGACAGGGTGCTATTTCTATATATTAAAAAAAGAGAGAGTACAAACAAAAAAAAAAAAACGACACGGGTTGAGAATGGTACAATTCCCATGGTGTCGACATGCTCGTAGAGTTGTCTACGGTCAAGTAAAGGATTGATTCCTATGTTCTAGCTATTAAAGGCTACATACATGTGTAAAAATATACATAATTATATGTGCAACATTAAAAAAAGATGTTATTTTATATGCATTATGTCCCAGGATGTAGGCATATGCTCTTTTTTCTGAAAGATTGTACACATTTGTACATTTGTATGAAGCAGCTCTATGGTTTGTACATACGAGAGAGATTTTTATTGAAAGAAATGGAAATTATATATGAAAAAACTTATCTTTATTTCCTGCAGAATGGGCATTGTGAAGCAGTGTTCTATTGTGATGCTTATAAGTGTATTTGGTTGTCATACAAATGCATTTATAATAAAGTGCACTTAACGCTGATGCATTCGTGTCGTCATAGCTCCATCATCATCATCATCATCACCATCATCTTCTCCTCCTCCTCCCACCTCCCATCCTCTCCTGCCTTTCTTCCCCCGGAGCGAGTTTCGCTCAGCAACAGCTCTGACGCACACGCGTGACGAGACGGAACGAGACGCTCTCTGACTCAGACTGACGCACACGCTTGGCTTTGAGCGCTTTTTTTTTTTTTTTTTGTGTAAGGATGCGCACACAGGAACACACAGATGGCCTCCCACTTATGACGACACACACATAATAGTAGGAAGATAACACACACACTTTACAAGTCACAGTAGCCCACACTGGCTGGTGTAGCTGTGGTGTAGAGCTCCATATATAGGCATTCCTCATCTATTCTCAGCTTCTGTTCAGAATCAGGGAGGGGAGGGGCTGCTGAAAGTGGGGGAGACAAAAAGAGTCAGAGGAGGCTAAAATTAGAGGTACAGTATGAAGGGGGAGTAAGGAGGGATGTGGAACAAGCTGCATCTCGCTGAACATCACATAAAAAGATTCAAATATCTTTTTTTGTTTCAGATTGGTTTAGTGCAGAGAAACAATTATTCCTCCATATTTGATCAAATGCAACCCGGTGGCTCAGTTCAAACAACATTTTTGCCTCTTTTCTCTGAGAAATGAACATTTTGTCCCAGCTCTGCCTGCCGCAGTGATGCTGCCGGAGGTGAGACAAGCAGCTGACTGCTGCCGCCTCCTGGAGGAGACCAGCACTGCAGCTTCTCCAAAGAGCGGATTGCAGGGTGAGTTTGGGAGAAAGGTCACGTGAGGAGGAGGTTATGAGGAGGACAAAGAGGGGACAAGTTCACAGCTGCTCAGTTACATCTGGGTCTGGATGAAGATGCAACCAGAAAACACACGTCTCACTTCTTTTTTTTTTTTTTTTTTAATAATTTTACCCAGATTTATCTGCGATCTATTAAAGCAGTCTCGATCTTCATGGGGGTGCCCTCATTTTCTGTCCTGTCCTTGCACCTGACATACAGGTGCTGGTCATAATCAAAAAAAGTTGATTTATTTCAGTAATTCCATTCAACAAGTAAAACTTGTATATTATGTTCATTCGTACACACAGACTGATATATTTCAATTTGTTTACTTCTTTTTTGTTGATGATAACTGATAACTAATGAAAACCCCAAATTCAGTAGCTCAGAAAATAAGAATATTACTTAAGACCAATAACAAAAAGTATTTTTAGAAATGTTGGCCAACTGAAAAGTATGAGCATGTGCAGCATCAATACTTAGTTGGGACTCATTTTGCCTGGATTACTGCAGCAATGCAGCATGACATGGAGTCGATCAATCTGTAGTACTGCTCAGGTGTTATGAGAGCCCAGGTCGCTCTGATAGTGGCCTTCAGCTCTTCTGAATTGTTGGGTCTGGTGTGTCACATCTTCCTCTTCACAATGCCCCATAGATTAAGGACAGGTGAGTTTGCTGGCCAATTAAGAACAGGGATACCATGGTCCTTAAACCAGGTACTGGTAGCTTTGGCACCAGTCCTGTTGGAAAATGAAATCTGGATCTCCATAAAGTTCAGCAGCAGGAAGCATGAAGTGCCCTAAAACTTCCTGGTAGATGGCTGCGTTTACCTTGGACCTCAGAAAACACAGTGGACCAACACCAGCAGATGACATGACACCCCAAACCATCACTGACTGTGGAAACGACACTGGACCTCAAGCAATGTGGACTCTGTGCCTCTCCTGTCTTCCTCCAGACTCTGGGACCTTGATTTCCAAAGAAAATGCTAAATTTACTTTGATCAGAGAACATAACTTTGGACCACTCAGCAGCAGTCCCAGGCGAGACGCTTCTGATGCTGTCTCTTGTTCAAGAATGGCTTGAAACAAGGAATGCGACAGCTGAAACCCATGTCTTGCACATGTCTGTGCATGGTGGTTCTTGAAGCTCTGACTCCAGCTGCAGTCCACTCTATGTGAATCTCCCCCACATTTTGGAATGGGTTTTGTTTCACCTCCTCTCCAGTGTGTGGTTATCCCCATTGCTTATACAATTTCTTCTACCACATCTTTTTCTTCCTTCCGCCTCACTATTAATGTGCTTGGACACAGAGCTCTGTGAACAGCCAGACTTTTTAGCAATGACCTTTTGTGTCTTGTCCTCCTTGTGCAAGGTGTCCATGGTAATATTTTGGACAACTGTCAAGTTATCAGTCTTCCCCATGATTGTGTAGCCTACAGAACTCTGAGACCATTTAAAGGTCTTTACAAGTGTTTTGAGTTAATTAGCTGATTAGACTGTGGCACAAGGTCTCTTCAGTATTGAACCTTTTCAGAATTTTCTAATTTTACAAGCCACTGAATTTGAGGTTTTCATTAGTTGTCAATTATAAACATCAACATTAAAATAAATAAACATTTGAAATACCTATATCATACCATACCATGCCATACCACTTTATTTATAGAGCACTTAAACCAACAAGGCAAACCAAAGTGCTGTACAGCAGAAAACAAACAAGCAAAGTACATAGCAAAACATAAAGTAAAATAAAAATATATACGAATAATTACTGAAATAAATCAACTTTTTCATGATATGCTAATTTTATGACAAGCACCTGTACAACTGATGTATTGAAATTATCAGTTTGAACCTAATTTTTGATATTTAACTTTCATTTTTAGAGCAAATACAATTTCATTGTGGATTTTTGAATTTACTGGTTGCAATTGAATTAATCACAAATAGTTTATTTGGACAGTAAATAAATAAAAATCAAGGACCTGCATGGAATTCCCAAAAGCTCAGAGGCCTGTGTTTTGGTCCCATCCACTTCACATCAGTACTGGGATTGGTTAATTTTCCTGTCAGTTATTAAACAAATACCCTGTAGAGTCTCTGGTTAAACTCTGCCTTCTTTCCAGATAGCGATGTCAACGAAACCTCAGACTTGTTTCTTTCTGGAAACTGAAAATGAAAATGATCTGATGGACCAGAAGGTTCCCCACCAGAACACCTGAAACTGTAAAATAAACCTCAGGTGTTGAATCAAATGGTGATAATAAATGATGTTCACTCACAGTATACATGGAATTGGACTCATAATTACTTCCAAACATCACCATAGGTGATGCTTGTTCATAAAATGGGTACTGAAAACACGCTTCATAATAATGTTCCTCCAGTTTTTAGCACCGAACATGTAACAGTGGTTTGGACAGCTTCTGATGCTGTCAGATTAGGTGAGTTGTTAAATCAGGCAAAAATTATGTATATTTTGCATTTTTCACATTTCTAAACACAACACTGCCATTGTGCAGCCTGGTCATGTTGATTTCAAGCAGCAGCCAGTTGTTGATACGTTCCATGAATTGTACATTTTAGGAAATGTGATATAAACAAATACATTTATGATTAGAGGAAGTTTTGCTAATGTGCCAGTGCAGTTGCTTGTAATATTCCAATAGACACATGTGCAACATGTTTGAGAATGATCCGTGCTTCTCAGAGCCAAGGTTGTATTAACACTGTTCTCCCAACAGACTGTTCAAGGTCAGACAGCTCGAAGACCGAATAACAAATTAAGCAGAAAACATTTTTATTACTATTATTTAAAATGTGCGTACGAGAAGCTAAACTGGGAGCAGTTCTTAAACTTACATCGAGGCTGTCAGTAGATGTTATATTTTTTGTTAGCTTTTTTTTATAGAAGTATCTCCTGCTCGTAAAATGTTTATCAGCTCAGCAGCAGTGTCGGCTATTAGCTGACGTAAGATTGTATAAACACAGTTCTTCTAATTTGTAAATTAATTTGGTGATATTAAAACAGTTGTTTTTTTTTTTTAAGAATCAAAACCTCATAGCCAACGTTCTAATTTTGGTGGCTTCTTAGTTGAAATGCAAGACCTGCCTTTGGAATACAGGTGAAACAGAAAACCAAGTTGTTGAGATTTTAAGTGCAAGGATATGAATGTAAGAAGAAAGAACACGTTAAGCTCAAAGGATTTGCTTCTATTCATGATGTGTGTTTCTATTTATACTTGTAATGTGGTACCAAATGTCAAAATTGAGGGTCTCGTGTGACTGTAGCTATTTCTTACATGTTTTATTTACAAGTAGCTGCAGATCAATCAGAATATATGCTGCTACTTGTTTTGTTTCATGCTTGCCCTAAAGCTTGCCCTTTTTAGTCCAAAAATAATAAATAAATAAAAATAAAACTCATTGTGCATTTCAGGTTCCAAAGAAATTAAGAGTTTTAGGGTAGTTTAGACCCTAAAAATACAATTCAACTTCAACTTCAAAAATAATTTATTAATCCCAAAGGGAAATTAAATGTTGTTGTAACTCGTTATCCTCATTTCATTAAGAGATCTTATAGATGCTGATGGCTGTAGGCAGGAAGGATCTCTTGTAAAGGTTCATTCCACAGCAGATCCAAAGGAAGTGGCTGCAGATGCCATCCAATCCATCCACCCGGACTAGGGTGGCATCTCGGTTCCTCCGGGCAGCATAACCCCCCAAATGCTGGGCAGAACTCCTCCCAGAGCCATATCAAGAACCTGAGCAGAGGCCACTCCTCCCAGGAGCCTCCCAAGCTTCTTGTCGCTGCAGACAGCCAGCTGCAGGTGCCATGGGTGCGATCCTGTCCTTCTGTGGTCATGAGCCATGTTTCCTGCCAGCTCCAGGATCTCAGTGTTCAGGCACTCGAGCACAGCCAGCAAGGAGATGGGAATGCATCTATGGCACCTCCTTTTCAACTCATTTGAGATTTGGGCCTGTAGCTGAGATATTAGTTTAGCTTTTGAGATATTAATCAGCTGCTCCTGGCTGTAAAAAAATAAATAAATAAAAAAAAATAAATAAAAAAAACTTATTGTTATGGTTATGCATCATAACAAATATCCAAGACAAAAAAAAAATGTTTCAGTAAAAAAAAAAAATCCTTCCAGCTGCACAGCATTTGATACCAGAGGAAACAATCATCACAAAAAATGAAGCCAAATCTCAATGAATGTAACAGAACTGCTCCAACATGCAGGCACCCCGAGCAGTGCAATTCTAGAACTTATTAAATCAGAATTTATCAATATGAATGAGTAACAAATAATTAATGTTTCTGCAGTGTTCCATTTAAATAAGTTGATATTGTCAGTGACTTTTCCTATAGTGTTATGACTTATTAAACAGCATTGACTGTGTCTCACATAAAAGGGAAAGTCGTTCATCTTGCCTGTTTTATTGGAATTTATTAGTCTTTCAGATAACACCGTCTGTTAAGTAAATAGTGACTGACCCAGTAGTATAAGCCCTGTCAAGCCAGCTGAACAGCACATTATGACTCCAAATTGTGTCTGTAAATCTTCAGTAACTAATGGGTGTAAATGTTTAGTTTAAGTGTGAAATCCAAGAGAAGATAAAACAGAAAAACATGCTAGGGTGCAAAAAATGAAAGTAGCTTCTTGTTTTTCATTAATATCATCCCATTCCCTAAGGGAATTTGGTAATTTATTTTGAAAGTGATGGACATTGCAAAAAATGCCATAACACAAAGTGATATAGTTGGAGCAGTTTTGCAAGACGAAGGAGGTATTAATGCCTGTCTCATGCTGGGAAAAATGCTGATGATTGACATTTTTACAAAGCCTGTATCCTCTCATGCATGAGGTCATTCTATGAAATATGATAAAGCTGTGGGTGTTTCCTTTTAGATACAAACTGTCCAGTGACTTGTTTTGGAGCTGATGATGAGCATTTTTATGTATATTGCATGTGCAAGCTACCTAAAAGAAGCAGCCAGAAGAAGTACTAACTAAAATATGTAGGCATTATACAAGAAATACAGTGATACTCAAAATATGAATGCAAAAAAATGTTTATTTTAGGGCTCCACCGTGTTTCAAAACTTATTGTGTTCATACTATCAATGTGATGACTGAAGAAAAGAGTAAAGCAAACTGAAGTTCATCACAATTGACTCTGCCATCACAGTACTGAACAATAATACTGTTGTTATATGGTTTACTAATGTCATACAGCCTTTGTTGATTTGATTTTGTGGAAAACTCTACCATATTTTGAGTTTGTGGCAACAAGTTAAAATAGTTCCACTTCCGATTTTCAACCACTGTAACCCATCTTTGATCTGTTCTTCTTCAAAACATTTATTTACTCAGTCTGAAAATGCAAAATGTCCTTCTGTTGTATCAGTAGTCACCTTAGCTCTGGCAGGATAATGGAATAAAAGTCAACTGGTCATCCCTGTTGTGCTTACAGCTCTATTTGAACCTAACTGTGTCTGAGGTATTCAAATCTCATTAGTCTGAGTACATTACACCCCTGGCATGCATCTGTCTGAGATGCCCCCTTTCTGCATATTAAGAGCAGATTTGTGATAGCCTAAAGAAGGATGCACTCTTTCTTTGATCAGTACAAATGGGGTGTCCCTGAAATATTCATATATATTACGTCTTAGTGTTATGACCTGCCAGGCAGGTAAAGTTGAGGACAGCCATAGTCAGGATGAATATAAATGCTGCAGCAGTAGAATTTCGTGCATGCACACACACACAGACACACATGCATCTATCCATCTATCCATCCATCGTGCATACACACACACACATGCATCTATCCATCCATTCATTCATCCATCCATCTATCTTTCCATCCTTTATCTTTTATTGGTTCCGAAACCGGATTGCAGGGGGAGCAGCTTGATCAGGGAGGCCCAGACATCTCATTCCACAGCCACATCTTCCAGCTCTTCTGGCAGGACTCTAAGGCATTCCCAGGCTAACCAAGACACAAAGTCTGTCCAGTATATCAGTATGTCTCCTCCCATTCAGACAAGCCTGAAGATGTAACCAGAAATACCAGATGCCCAAACCACCTCAGTTGGCTCCTCTTGATGTGGAGGAGCAGTGGTTCTACTCAGAGTCTCTCAGACTTAGACTATCTCTAAGGGAGAATCCAACTCCTCTGTGGAGGAAACTCATTTCAACCACCTGTATCCACAATCTCATCCTTTTGGTCGCTACCCAGAGTTTGTGACCATATATAAGGATAGGAATGTAGACCAACCAGTAAACAGACATCTTCACTTTACAGCTCATCTCCCTCCTCACCACAAAAAACTGGCACAGAGTTAAAAATACTGCTGATGCCGCACCATTCCTTCTGTCAATCACATGTTCCATTTTTCCTTCACTCATGAACAAAACGCCAATATACTTGATCTCCTGCACTTGAGACAGAACCTCACCCTCAACCCGAACAGAGCAGTCTGCCCTTTTCCGATAAAGGACCATGGCATCAGATTTGGAGGTTCTGATTCTCATCCCAGTCACTTCACACTCGGCTGTGAATCACTCCATTTAGTGGTGAAGATCACGACACAATGACGCCAACAGGACCATATCGTCCACAAATAGCAGAGATGGAATTCTGAGGCCACCAAGCTGGACAGCCTTCGACCCCTGGCTGCATCAAGAAATTCTGTCCGTAAAAGTTATTAACAGAATCGTTGACAATGGGCAGCCCTGATGGAGTCCAACTCCCACCCTGAAGGGGTCCGACTTACTACTGGCAATGTAAACCTAACTCTTGCAGTACTTGCATAGGGACCAAACAGCCCGTAATAACAGACCCTAGTGAGAGTAAAGAGCTGGTCCAGTGTTCCACAGCCAGGATGGAACCTGTGTTGTTCCTCCTGGATCTTAAGTTAAACCAATGATTAGACTCGCTTCTTTGAATAGACCTTACCACGGAGGCTAAGGAAAGTGATTCCCCCTATTATCGGAGCACTCCTTCTGGTCCCCCTTTTGAAAAGGGGAAACACCAACCCAGTCTGCCAATGCAGTGGCACTGTCCCTGATGTCCACGCAGTGTTGCAAAGGTGTGTCAAAAATGACAGCCCCACAATATCCAGAACCTTAAGGAAATCAGGGCAGATCTCATCCACTCTTAGTGCCCTGCCACCGCAGATTTTTTTTTCTGCTGAAGGTGGTGGCTGTGGAAAGAGGTGTCTGGGCCTCCATCTTCAAACTGCTGCCCCCACGAACCAACTTGGGAACAAGCATAAGATGGATGGATGGATGATGGATGGATGGATGGATGGATGGATGGATGGATGGATGGATGGATGGATGGATGGATGGA
>JARVGV010001030.1:14551372-14564312 GCA_031762435.1 Hypsolebias longignatus | reverse complement strand
GTGCTCCCCCACTCACACACACACACACACACACACACACACACACACACACACACACATACACACACACACACACGTAGGTGCGAGGATTGAAAACAAAAACACAAACAAAAGTCTAGAAATCCTTAAAAGGATGCATCTCACCTTTTATGACAGAGTTTTAAACAAAGATTATCTTGGCTGAGGAAAAGACGGAGAAGCTTTGGTCAAATCTTCAAAAAATAATGTTATGTGAGATCTCATGCTCAGAGGATGTGTTTAGGACGAGTCTCAGCTACTACCCCAAATGAGTTACGGCTTTTTTTGTGTGTTTGAGCTAAAGTTAGTTAGCTGTGACAGCCATCTTGAAATGGGTAGCTTCAAAAGTTAATAAGGTGTAGTTAAGCCCAACGATTACTTCCTGAAGGTTTAATTAAATGATGTCCCGTGGAAGGATCGCATTAACCACCGATTCACACGCACACAAAAACAAAAGACCTTTTGTCTTTTAGAGGTGGGAAAAAAATTTGTACAAATATTTCTGGAAAAAAAAGATTTTTATTTATTTATTTATTTTCTTGAATTTGTGTGAAGCAAAACAAAACAAAACGAAATATAAAGCCATATTTGATAGAAATGCTTACCGGTATGTTGTTTTAGACATGTTTTGTTCATTTGAAAGTTTTTTGCCCCAAAAATATTAACTTGTGTATATTAGGAAATGTCATGCCCATCATTTTTAAAAATAACTTTAAGCTTAATTAAACCCTAATTGTGCCATACTTCTTTCAGTATCCAGCTAATTTTACAGCTTTTGAGGGAACTGTTTCTGCGGTTCTGTTTGCAAATATCCAAACACCGAATTGTCTCCTAAATACTGCAATTATGATGATTTCAGTGTTTTATCAATCTTCAATCCTTCACACAAGCGTTCACATTTGGACACATGCAGAAACAGGAAGGTAACGATAAAAACAAACGTTTTAGAGAAACTTTTCTTTACAGACATTTTGCATTTAGACTTTACAGCTTCTTTTAACTCTGCTTCAGCGTTTCTTCTCTTATAGAAAAACCTAATTAATTGCATGTTTTCCCACAAGAAAAAACACAAGCGTGCTCTGAAATCACAAAGGAAACGTGCAAAACACACATCTGGTGTTCATTTTTCTGTGAGTTGTTTTAAACATTAGTTTAAACTCAACAAGACGATGCATCACATTTATACCCCGGTGTTTTAAAGTCTATTTATTCCTTTAAAATGGTTTCTGTTGTCAGTTCTTCAGTTGAATATTTGGTTTTCAATGCAGTCTGCTGTAGCAGGAAAAGAAAAACACTTCTGAGTTCTGAGACTGAATCTGACGAGATAAAAACAAAAAGACTAAATCAGAGCGACAATCTGCAGCTGAGTGGTTCTCCTGCTCTGATTCATCACCAAAAGCCTCTTTTAGTTTTGCACACAGCCATTTGATCCACTGATACCATAAAATATGTACCACCCCACTCTGAAGATGATGGAAAATTGATCGCTCATAAAATAATACCAAACTTTGCAGTAAACAAAACTGACTCGATGAGCTGTTTTTATTATGACTTTTGTCTGCTGAACATCTGCCATCGGCTCAGTTTTTCACAGTTTCCACTGAATCCCCACGCAAGATCAAAATAAAAATAATCTCTTTAGCCTCTCTGTTATTCTGACCTTTTTTCTTTTAGTTTAACTTCACTGCTGGGCTGTGGACCCTTTATAGACCAAAAAACGACAATAATCCAGTCAATAAATCATCTGGTAGGAAAAATACTTATATATACGTATATAAAAGCAAACGCTCAACTGTAGGCTGACTGGAGAAGATACCACAGAGCTGGTGATTTGTCATCAGAGTCATGTTATCCAACACTACTGACCTTTCCCCAGAGAAGAAAGAAGTTTTCTCCTTCTAAACAGAAGCTAACGTTTGTAAAATGTTCAATGAGGGAATTTTGGGGGGGTTGCTGCACTGTTTTATTAAATAAAACAAAACAAAACAAATGTTTACTGCAGAGGTTTTTCTGACGAGCAAAATGAGAAAGTGAAAAATACAGAAACTGCTCCTGTGCAACAACAAGCACAGAGGAAGGACGTTAACGCACCGAAAATAATGAGCAAATCATTTTGGGTTGTGAGTAATTCATCTTACTAACAGTTAAACAAGTAGAGATTAGCTCGGTGTGGCGTTTAAAGACTGGAAACAAACAGAAAGAGCTGCCTGGCTGAGTCTAAACGTGACTGAATCTCTAACAGATGACATCTTTTTAGCTTCTATCTGTGCAAAACTGATCGCTGCATTGCGTTTCAGTATCTAACTTTGTTCAGGGCTTGTAAAAATGGTAATCAGAAGAGTATTGAATAAACTTTTATGAATTGTCTGAATTCTGAACAATTCATGTTCATGTCTGAAATATTTTTATTTTTTTTCTCACTTGCCTTCAAACAAAATGGACGCTTTGCTTCCCTCTCCTGCCTTCCTCCCTCTTTGTCCTGTGTATCAGAGACCAGACCCTCTTTACACATCTTCCCAATCGCAAATTATTATTATGGATCTGGTCAGCTGGTCTCTCAATGCAACTGATAAAAATTTTTTCAAGGGACAGGGTGCTGGAGAGCCCTCATGCCTGGACGGACGCACGCAGCTGGGTGTGTCATGGATAAGACGTGTACAAATTGGATTTATGATAACAGGGTTTCTGCTTTTTGGAATCTGCAGATATTTAGGATATTGACAAGTTAGGAAGACGTCGGCAGCAGCTTTGACTATGGTAAAGCTGCCAACCTTGTGATGAATTAATTCATGCTTTGAGCTCTCAGACTCATATGCTTTGTGAGCTCCCTGGAACTCGCCGACATGATGGATTCGACCCTGGAGAAAAGCTAAAGCACAGATCGGTGGAATGTCCACAAATCTGGCTGTTTGGATTCACCATCCAGCAGAACTAAAGGCAGACAGGAACTAGAGTGTACCCAAACAATTGTTGTTTATCTGAATCTGGCCTCCCTGCTCGGCCTTGGATGGCCAACTTATTTCAAATTGCTTTTGATGGATATGTAAATAAAGAAGCTCTGCTCTGTCCACACCCCAACATGACATGCAGCCCCTGTAAACCTTCGTCCATCTTTAGGACAGTTGTACGGAACGTAATTTCACTGTACTTAACTGTGCAATGACAATAAAGCTGATTCAGATTCTTCTGATTTTGAACAAATACCACCTTTAACGTTTCTATAATAAACTCATTGTAAAATAGAAACTGAAGGAGGCTTGTACTGTAGCGTTTTGTTAGTGTACAGAAATAAATAAATGTGGCAAACGTCAGTCAGAAAAGAGGTTTGGGAAACCAAACAACCAGCTGTTTAAGTGTTATGGTGAAAAACAGAGGTAAGAAAAGTCAGCCTTAGCTGTTATTTCAGTTTTTGAGCTCCATTACAGCATGGACTCTTTCTCCTATGCTCTACAAAAGCTTCCTTTAGTGAACAAAGTCAAAGATGCAGTAGTTATTTCTTGTCAGGGCGGCACTTGCCTTTGTTGCTGGAGCGGATATTTATTTGTTCAATGTGTGCGTCTTTGTTTCTGACATGCATTCAGCTGTCTCCTGGCTGTGGAGCCTGATAAATGGCCCACTCTGCTGTATCTCAATCAGCTTTACAGCTCAACACCAACACAGAGAAAGAATGAAAACAGCTCCTCTGCATCTCCAGACCGCAGAAGAATCCTGTCAAACAGGTGCAGGAACCTCCGTGTCTCCAGACTGAGAGGCGGCTGCGCACCGTTTACTCAGTTGGCGCTTGCAGTAAATTTAAAAATCATTTCTGCTTTCTATGTTGTGTCACAGAGATCTAACATTGCCAAATGAAATGCTGTAATGCACAGCATACAAATGAGATGCACAAACCCACCGTTTTTACAGTGAAGTCACCAAATGTCCATGTTTTTATACTGGTGGACAGAGCCAAGACAACCCTTCCCCCACTCTGGTCTTAATGCTAAAGCTGCTGCACCTGAATATTATCAGTGCTATCAATCTTCTACACGATGAACTGTTTTGAAGAGATGAAAACAGCTGTAAACATGATGCACCATCATATTTAATCCCATTAAAAGCCACCAGTAGGTGGCACTGATAGATAGCTGCAGCTGTGGTGGCAGAGTAGTTGCTGGATATTGCATGTCAGAGTAAATTCATGCCTTTTAAAGGATTAGGCCTCCCCTTTTTACATCCCAAATCTCATTATAGCACACATTCAGCCAGCTGGGAGGACACAGCTTCTGATTTAAAACAACACAAAAAGGCAGGAGGGTGGTACTAAAAGTACAAAATCGCAAAAAAACAATGTGCGTCTGAGGGGAGAATAAAACGCACAAAATTATGACACTCATTTTCTGAGTAAGTCACATCTCCTGCATGTGTTTAATGCCTCTTGACTCCAAATTCCTCTGGGTATTGCTTCCTTAATGAATGCAAATGGAAAGGCTTTCTTTAGCGGTGGAGTATGAATAATGGAAGTGCTGTGGAGGTGTTTTGCAGCTTGTGGAATTAACGTCGCTCGCGTGAGGGATGGTGTTAAGTGGAAAGGTGAGGGATGGGTTAAAGAGACGCACCTTCACATGGATCTTGACTGGGAGAGGGATCCCCTCCTTCAGCGCTTTGGTTTGCTCATTGAAGTCCTTGCAGAAGATTCCGATAGGGATTCCTTTCTGCATTGGTGGGGGGGAAAAACAAAAAGTTATAAATGTGGTGACTGGTTGCTTTAAAATGTATGAGCTCACAAATCATTCAGCTGAATATTACTGGTGTCACATTGCGCTGTCAGAATACAGATGCCTGGGCTGCTGTCAGTCAATCAAAGCTTCAGACATTTTGACAATGCACACAAGCAAACCGTTCAGCAGTCGAGTGCGCGCTCGTGCGCGTGAGGCCCAGTGTTTTTCCAACAAGTGTCTGTCTCGAGAGCTATGACTAAATGCATGTTGGAGCCCAGAGCCAGAGGAACCCAGTGATGAATGAGCTCCCATTTTCTGGCTCCTGCAAGGCCGACTGGAGCGAGAGCAAAATGGATGGGTGACATTAAGTCAACACCCGACCAGCGCTGCTCCTTTGCAGCATTCCCCTTTGGAGATGAATTCAGCGGCAAAGCCTAATAAAGAATCTAATTAATACAGCTGAAATTTAAACTGACCTTCACCTGCCATCCTTTCCAACGGCAACACACTGATTGAAGCGTTCATTTTAGAAACGAGGGTGGGGTGGAAAAAAAAAAAAAAAGTGGTTTTACACACAGTTTAATGGAGTTGTGAAGTTTTATTGCTCAACAACAGAGCGCACACACAGAGCGGAGCACATTCTAATAATGGATCTGATGAAAAGTCAGTCAACCTGAGATATTCGTCAATGACAGGCTGGGGATGACTTTTGTTTGAAGTTAACGGAGCGGTAAGCCCTCTGAACATCATCTTCACTACGGGTTTCAAAGAAAGAAAAAAAACAAAACAAAAGGACCTGATGAATGCAAATCAGCCACTCGATCTGCATCACTCCATCGCTCCATCATCGGCGTCTAAAATGCTCCTCATTACTCACTCGCATCTCTTTGCATCCACGAGCCAGATAATAACAACAAAGCCATTGTTTTTTTGACACGTTACACAAGTGATGTGCTGGAATAACGTGGCGGGTTATTGTTTCGGCTCACGAGTGCTATCTCGATTACAAGATCATACAAGAGAAATGAAACGATGTCCCTGGAGTCCTCACTAGGCTTCACCTTCCCTCCTTTTTACACTAATTAACATAAATCCAATGGGGATACCTTCTACTCTTTCACTTTGATTCCCATAAAACAACACAGGAAAGGTAAACAAGCAGAGAGGGGCCACTACAGGAAAGTCTAATTAAATATGGATTAATATAAAGGCTGAGATGTCGGGTATGAGTCAAAGCAAACCCTCGGGCTCTGCCTCATATGTTCAGCTCCTGCTCCTTCCCTTCTGTTCAGTCCCCATCAGATAATGATCTCGCCTTCTGACTCAGACAGCTTTTCATGGCACACAAAGCCACATAAAGGGCCTTCCTGTCCAGAAGGAGATAATGCCTGACGCCTCTATAATGTGCTTAAGCACAGACAGTAAGGCACTGTGCAAAAAGTGAGAGGGACTGTGCTAAAGACAGGGCGGAGGAGGCTTTCCTGTTCTGATACAATAACAAGGCTCAAACAAAAAATATGTAAAATCCTAAAGAGAGGCAAATAAGACGAAGAACAAAAGACGTGACCTACTTGAAACAACACGCAGTTAGTATGCAAAAGAGAGAGATGATCATAATTTATTAAGCTGTTTCACTGCCTCTGAGATGAGGGAGTGATATACTGGCCTTACATTATTTACCGGCAGTAATGTTTTGGACTAAATTAAACCCACAGCATTCCTTAAAGGAATGGATATTGTCTGCTGCCTTTCATGCCAATCTTAAACTAAGATCATCTTATTTTGAGAATTGAGAAAATTATAGCTGTTTTGGTCAAATCTTGAAAATAAAGTTGTGCACCATCTTGTATTGGTGCAACTAAAAAGTTATAGATAGTAAAATTACTTTCTGAGAGCAGGTCTATTGGCGTTTTCAAGGTAATGACTTTCACCAAGCACTGGGTTGGTTCGAGGCAGAGTGTGAAGTAGCTTTTCTAAGTCTGAGGTCATGGTTCTTGACTGGAAAAAAAGGTCAAATGCTCTTTCCAGGAATTTCTGCCTCAAGCTGTGAAGTTCAAGTATGTGGGAGTCTTGTGCAAGAGTGATGGTAGGATGGATCGACTGATCAGGGTCTCAGTAATGAGGGCATTGCTTCGGCCTGTCGTGGGAAAGAAGGAGCTGAGCCAAAAGACAAACTCTCGATTTACTATTCTGTCTACAAAACCAACCCTCACTTATAATCATAAAATATGCAAACAGCTGAAATGAGCTTCCTACGTAAGGTGGCAAAGCTTAGCCTTGATGAGATAAAAGGAGCTCCATCATCTGCATCATCTTGGAGCTGATGATGGAGTGATTCTGAGTAGAATCACTGCTCCTCCACACAAAACAGAGTCAGAAGAATGGTTCAGGCATCTGATTCAGATGATTCCTGGACGCTTCCCTCTGAAGGTTTTCCAGGCAAGTCCCACTGGGAGGAGACCCCAGGGCAGACCCAGAACTCACAGAAGAGATTATGTATTCCTTTCTGGCCTGGGAACGCTTTGGGATCCCTCCAGGAGGAGCCGGAGAGTGGATCATGAGTTGCATTGCTAACAGACAGATGGGGTGACTCCAACACTTAATGACAATTGAAAGCTGCTACGTACTCCGCAACAAGCGGAAAAATATTTTTCCTTCTTACGACTGAGGGAAAATTATTATTTTTCCTTCCAGCCCTGGTTTGAAAGTTCTTGCAGCTTGATAGTACAGAGCTTTTTTCCCTGTGGGGTTTGACAGTTATTATGTTATTGGCTACAAATCCTAAGTAGGCTTGGTTAAAGCGAAAAATCAGTAATGCTGATGTTCCTGCTACAAGGACTTCCCAGGAGTTTGGCACTTATGGAGTATAAAAAATCCTAGCCAGATGGGACTTAGCTCTTGTTTTTGCCACTTCAAGAAAACAACTTTCAACCTGTCAGTGATTGTGGTTGTGATGACTCAATTAAAATTTGATTCAGTTTATTTATATAATGCCAATTCACAACAAAGTTGCCTCAGGGCACTTTACAGAAATATTCACCAATTACTAAAGTTCTCTATCTAAAGAAACTACTAACAGACCAAAATTTATCTCAACATCTGCAAAGATGACCAGCTTATAGCCATTTTTGCTAAAGTTCATGAGCCGTGATTGAACTCTTGAGTACTGTTGACTTCTAACATTAAATGGTTGTAGCTGTACATCCAATAATTACTTTGAGTTTTATTAAAATCCATTCAATGTTTCATGAGATATTTTGTTAATAGATAGACAAACCCACACATACACACATTATTGTCCACTTTTTGGCAGCAGGTAATGGTGGTCGGTAATGGCGCTCTTTAAATGTGGCACAAAGCTGGCATCTCATGAAAGCAACACTCAAAGTTGGCTCCTCCAAGTTCCCCTGATATTTATCAGCAGGAGAAAGCTGGAACAGTAACATCCATGTGCCGGCCAAATTGCTAACCCCACTCACTGCATCCGAGCATCTAATCATCCAGGAGTTCAAGCTGCTGGATAAATCCACGCTCCTCAACCGTAGCTGATTGGAGCTCTCCAGTATAAAATGGCTGCAGCCCATCAAATCTATAAGGCAGAGGCCTTCTACGCCGCTGGACACAGACGTTCAGCTGCACATCTTCAAAGCCTTTAGAGATCCTGGGCAGCAGGATTAGTCTCTAATCTAGGGCGATATTTCTTGCTGTCAAATCTAGTGGTGAGTAATTGCTACATGATCCATTTGAAATTAGCGCAGGGGGACAGGTCTTATTACTCATAATTATAGAAGCAATAAGACACTTGGAATTAAAATCTGAGCTATTTCCTTTTGATTTGACCCTTCCAAAAACATAGTTTTTTTCCTTTTTTTGACACTCCATCCGTGTTAATGTGATTGGCCTTTCAGCTTCACCAACTCTTTTTAACAAGATGTAGCCTTGGTGTGGCAGAACACAAGGCGGAGAGTGGAGATGGAAATGGGGAAAGGAGGAGACAGCTGATGTACATTAAAGTTGTCAGAGTGTGGCGAGCGCTCGTGGTCAATATTTGAACAATGAGAGGAAGGGGGGTTTGTTTGACTCAGGCGAACAACAGCAGAGGAGAAAAGTAAAACAAAAGGCTGCCGGGGGTCCTCATGAATACGAGCGAGCCTGCGTGTATGTTTATGTATGAACATTTCGTCCTTGTTGTAATCTGATGAGACCGTCAGTTTAAGCAGTGCAAATTTGTGCGCATTAAGCTGCTGACGGTGTGTGCGGCTGCAGGTGTTTCTGCATCTGAAGCAACAAGAAACAAAAACAATCGAAGGCCAAGCTTTCCTTGTGTGTTACCCATGCTACAGTTTTAAAATATCATTTCACTTTTTGGTACTAAGAGTTATAGCTATTTTGGTAAAATATTGAAAACAACGTAATGTATTCAAGGATTCAAGGTTCTTTATTTGTCATTCACATCACATGTGGTACATGTGGTGGAACAAAATTGTGTACACAGGGTCCCAGTGACATCTAACAAAAGTACTAAAATGTAAAAGAAAAACAGTAACAAGATCTAAATTATGAACTAAGAAAAATGTAAATTAAAATACACTAAGCACTAGGGATGCACCAATTGCAGTTTACTGGCTTATCACTGATTTCTAAAAAGTCTGACCTGCCAATTCCAATTTTGTTTTATAAGCAACACTGTCAGGTGTTATAAGGTCAGAATGCGTCTTCAATTTTCCAATATTATTTTATTGAAAAACATAACCTTGAACAATATCCTAGAAATAATACAAACTTCCTGGCCATGAGGTAGTGCTCTGAAGTTAGGGATGCACCGATCCACATTTTTTACTTCCGATCCTGATATCATAATCATTGTTGATTTTATGAGGCTGTAATAATCTCCTCTCTATAGGCAAGTACAATTTGTACAAATATGCATGTCCAAAAAGGAAAGTTTTATTAATGTTGGATAAGTTTCAAAGTTAGAATTAAATTCTGCTAACACAAAACACGTTTGTTTGTTTTTATTCCTAGCTTTAAAATGGATATTAAAGTGATTAAGTGGCTTTAAACATCTGCTAAGTTCATGGCATAAACCAACACAGACATGTTTTTTAGTATTTTACATCACTTTTTAACATAGCTGTACTGTAGATACTTTTCTTGTAATTTTCAATTCATATGCTTTTTATGATAGCTTATTGTTGTACTGATAAATATCTCCTGGAAGGTAAACTATATCTTGGCTGCAAGTATCAAGCTGCAAAATCCTTAGTTTTCTACAACTGATAGCGTTTGGTCATTAATTAAGATGAAGTTCAGCAACTTCTCAATAAACATTCGAGCTCCGTGGCTTCAGCGATGTGTTATTCTTGTTCAGTCCGAAGAAGGCGGTCTGATTTCAGTCAGCCAAACTCAGCCTGCCCCTCCTCCGAGACGGGCAGACTGAGAGGGGAAGGTTGAGCTTGTCTGACTGAAATCAGACCGCCTTCTTCGGACTGAACAAGAACACACCGCTGAAGTCAAAGAGCTTGAATGTCCAACGTAAAACTAACTTTACCGCGATTTAATGTGCTTGCATGTTTGATGTTCCTTGTGTTGTAGGTCACGACAGAATTTCCTCCTCTCGGTACAGCGGCTCTGCAGACATTGCACGTTGCTGTCTTGCTTTATGAGTTTCTAGTTAAAATACTTCCACACAGTGGACATGTTTTGATGAAAAGTTGGTAAGCCGTTAGCCACAGTGCTACTGCTGTCTTCACATTTTTACTTATGTTTTAGCTGGCTGCAAACTATGAAATGGATTTCCTGAACGTGAGGCGGGTCTTATTACTCTGGGTTTCTTTATTCATTTCGATTCAATTTCAATTCCAATTAAAAAACAAAAAAAAACCAAAAATAAACTATTTACAATTTTACGTAAATAAAAGTCAACAATAAATGAAATGAAAGGAAGCAGAAGAAGATAAAATCTTATTATGTTTCATGAGACACACCTCCATTCAGGAAATCCATTTCGTAGTTTGGAGCCAACTTGTAGAGCAGCTGGCAGGGAATCACATGAGGAGACATTTCAACAGACACAGACATGCATCATGGATCGAAAATTTCTGCAGGTTGGATTGGAAAAAAATCTGATACGTAAATTATGCTGGTATCGGACGCCGATACAGATACCGGGTCAGATTGGCCTCATTCCTATCTGAAATATAAATGAAGTTTAGAAAATTGTTGTTAAAACTCACAAAAAAATCTGTAAAATCGGTTTCTCATGCAAGTACCGTCCGATTTCCCAAAATTAAGGAAATCGGGGCTGATAAACACTAATAGCATAAAAACAACACACTGAACAGCAGCACAAACGTGAGTCTGTGTGAGCAGATGAGTACAAATGAACACATGAAACAGATCAGCAGCAACAAGATGTGATTTTTCAGTGATGGCTAGAAATTCATGAGTCTAACAGCCTCAGGGTAGAAGCTGTTCCTCAGTCTAGTGGCTCTACACTTAATGCTCCTTAATCTCCCGCCTGAGGGGAACGGGGCAAAAAAGTGTGTGCTGGGTGAGTGTGGTCCTTCATGATGCAGGTGGCTCTCTATCTGCATCTAGAGGTGTAGATGTCTGTGATGGTGGGGAGACTGACTCCAACAGACTTCTGTGCAGCCTATGTATGGCATGTACGATGTCATCTAATATTATGAGATCTCAAATAATCTTATAGGGCTTAAAGTATGTGATGAGGAATATCCCCAGCTACGTTACTATCAGAACTATGCTAAAATGTTAGCTCATTATTTGTCAAATTGACAGCTATAACATTTTTATATTTACTAAGACCAGCTGGCTGTGGCAGCCGTCTTGAACTGGATTGACCAGTCAGTCAGTTACAAGTTTCATTAGAATCTGTCAAGTGGTTCATGGGCTATCTTGTTCACACACTCACACACACACATGGACATGTGCACACGCGTGCAATACAGAGTAGAAAAATATATTACAAAGGAGGATAGTAGGTCAGGAAAGGCACTGGGCCTATTCAGGCAGAAGGAAGACAAAGGACACAGAAGAGTAAAAAAGGTGTGTGTGTGTTGTGTAGTGTGGTTGGGGGGTGTGGGACAGAGAGGTGGAGTCCAGCTGATCTGCTCTCCTTGAGGCGGCGAGTATTGATTTGAGTCTTTTGTAGCCCAGAGGAGAGGCAATCCTAACAGCTGGGACAACACTCGAGGTCGCTACTCAACACACCTGGGGAATGAAACAACCGAACTGATCATATCAGATGCACAGAATGAGCTGTTTAATGACTGCTCCTCTGAGTGCATGTGTATCTATCAGGTGGCTTGATGATTGGGCTTTACAAAAACCTTGAATAGGTCAGTGAATTTAGAAAGGAGAGCTTGAAAGTGCTATAAATGGCAGGGAACATCAACTGTTTCAATCCGTTAAAATGATTAATATATATCAGGTGTGGCATTAATTAGACTAATGATGCCTTAAAGTGTACTTTATAGAAAATACTGTATATGTTAGGAAAAGACATATGCTCACCTGAGTTATTAGACGGTAGTGCAGGAGGCGGTGAAGGAAAGACAGGTTACAGTTTTACAGATTGTCATGAATCTGGGAGTGTAAATTAAGGTTCAAGGTTCCTTACTATCATTCGCATCACATGTGGTGCATGAGGTGGAACGAAAGTGTGTACACTGGGTCCCAGTTACATCCAACAATAGCAAAAATATGAATTGTAAAAGAAACAGTAATAAGGATCTAAAATATAAACTAAGAAATACGTTAAACTAAGAAATACACTAAACACTAATAGTGCCAAACAATACGCAGAGAAACAGCAGCCTGAACATGAGTCTGTATGAGCAGATGTGTACAAATGAATGCAGTAGTAGTAATAATCAGCAGCATGGATAATCAGCAGCACATATCACCGATCAAACCAATCCGAATCCTAACTAATCCCTAACCCAACTCTAACCCTAATCCTAACCCTAACCCAAGGCAGGCTCCCTCTCTCACTGTTTTTAAGTCTTGTTTAAAAACTCACTTTTATTCCCAGGTTTGTAACACTGAGTGAGCTCATTTTAACTTCTCTATACAGGTAGTCCTCGACTTACGACGGAGATCCGTTCTCACGTAGCGTCGTAAACTGAATTTGACGTAAGTCGGAACGTACGTAAATACATGTGACGTACCTGTTTTACCAAGCGCCTAAACCGATTTTCGAC
>JARVGV010001030.1:14488445-14501333 GCA_031762435.1 Hypsolebias longignatus | reverse complement strand
CACTTGTGGAGGCTTGTTCCAGGTTCCAGCTGCAGTGTGGATCCTCTGCACTCCTGTGCATGAAGGACAGACTTTTTTTTTTAACTTCAAAGTTTTTGCCTATCCATTGTGCTGTAAGACTAATCATGCTAACAGGGCTAACACGACGTCCAAATGTCTGGTAAAACTCAACCAAGTGCTATCAGCTATTAGCTTCTCAATGACGTCAGAAATGACGGTTGTAACTCGGGTAACGTTACGTCGAAAAAATACCTCCGACTGAGGACGATGTAGCGAGTCTCAACGTAGTCCATAAATCTTTGGAATCTGACGTCCTCACCAACGAAAAATAAAACTTTCAAACAGCAGACATTTTTAATTTTCTGTGAGCTAGTGTAGGTGCATGTGACGTCATCGCGTTGTGCTGCCGCTGCAGGCAAAAACAGCGCCTTTTATATCAGCGAGTTATTTTAATGGAATGGCCGATGTCCAGTATTGAAATTTAACATCGACCGATACCATGCCGATAATATTGTGCATCCCTAGTTTAAACTAATCTTAAAGACAAGTATCTTAAAAACTGATCAGGCTGTCTGACAAGGTTTGGAAGTTATGAAAAGCCAAGAAAATAATATGTGTAAATTACTGGTACTCGTATTTCAGTGTGCGTTTTTTTGTTTGTTTTCCTGACAGGATGGTGGCTTCGTACCTGGTGCACCACAGTTACTGCGCCACCGCTGAAGCCTTTGCCAAATCCACCGACCAGGCTGTGCACGAGGAGCTTGCCTCCATCAAAAACAGACAAAGTGAGTCTGTTGGTTTATTTTTATTTACAGTATTTACATTTTTTCTTAGTTCACATCTTAGATCTTAGCAATGTTTTCTTTTACATTTTATTGTTGGATGTAACTGGGACCCTGTGAACATAATTTCGTTTCATCACATGTACCACATGTGGTGCAAATGACAATAAAGACTCTCTGACTGACTAAATCTCTTTGATGTTGTTTGTGAAGCATCTTGATAACAGTTTATCTGTTTTAACTGTGCTCTAGAAATAAAGTTGACATGACTTGACTTGACTAAATGATCATGCAAGATTTAAGTTTTTTTTTGGTCTGTTAACTATTTGAGTCTTTTAGCAAAATATCTCATAAATAACTGCACTTTAATACAATTTTAGAAAGTCCTCAACGGATGTACATCTAGGTCTGTCACGGTAGCAAATTTTGCTGGGCGACTCTCAAATTATTGCGATAAACGATAACATTGTTTGAAATTTGACAATTAGTAATTATTGTCAAATTTAAGAAGAAATTTTTGTTAATTTGTTTTGTGTGTAGGACCTTTTTTCAACCACCGGATGGCAGTATAAAACTGTTTGAACGGAAAGATGGATAGTGAGGGAGCGAGCAGCGTCTCTAAGAAAAATGGGAGGGAGGACCCTTGACATGACATGGGCTGGCTCTCTATGGTTTTCGAAATAGCGGACTCTCGGTGTGGTTTGAACTCTTTAGCATAACATTTGTCACACAAAGAGCTTTTAATAAAAAATAAAAAAACAAGTAAACACGTTCTCAGCTTCTTTTTGCAGAGAAAAACTTTTTACACAAAGACATGGGTTTCAACCGTGAATTTTTGGAGTTTCGACAAGACAGAGTTTTACAGTAACTTTACAGATATTGATCTAAAACTTGATGTGGTGGTAGATGGGAAGGAATCATCTTCAACAAGTATTCTGAGAGCAAACAGATTGCACAAGATCTTAGTTTGAAACTTTGGCATGCGAGTGGATGAATAATGTGCATTTCTTCAAGGAATACCAATTTCAATAAACATTTGGTCTCATCTTCAGTCTTTTATCTAAAGATGTAAAAGTTTAAAAGCCCAGCTAGAG
This sequence comes from Hypsolebias longignatus, assembly GCA_031762435.1. Lineage (NCBI taxonomy): Eukaryota > Metazoa > Chordata > Actinopteri > Cyprinodontiformes > Rivulidae > Hypsolebias > Hypsolebias longignatus. The sequence goes on along the minus strand of JARVGV010001030.1, from coordinate 14,499,457 downwards.
GTTGTTTTCACTTTTGCAAGCGGTTTGGCTAGAAGATTAATTCAAGTCAGTGTGCAGCTCCCCTTAAGCATACTTAAGATGGAAACTTTGCTTTTGCACATTAGAATTATAAACAACAACTTCATGTTTTTGCTCATCTCTGCAGAAAAGCTGGAACATCATTAGGAGCTTTGTTTGTTAAATAACCTGTGTCCTTCGTTTAATAACAAACTCTAAACCTCCATTAAAAAAGCACAATAAACAGCACAGCAGTGACCTTCACTGGCAGCAAGGAACTCTGGGTAGTAGCCTCTGTTTGGAAGGCACCATGTTATGAGTTAGGAGCTGCAGATTATCTGTAATCAATGAGCCTTTTGCAGTGACCAAACAGCGCCAACGTTCTGCACTGCGATCATTCACTGAGCCGCTCAAGGCGCTCTCAATAAGATCAGCACATAAACGTATAGAGAGCCGGTCACGTGACAGCGCCATTCAACATTAGTATTCAGCCCCTCAAACTTCGGCCCTGGAGCTATTGATTGCTGAATGCCAAATGCTAAAGGCCAGTCAAATAAAATGAAGAAACTCATGAGGAGTCTGAAATGATCTCTCAAGACCAGAAGGAGGGGACTCGAACAACTTGGTGTAACCCCCATTTTAACCTGCAGGTCTCATGGCACCCACCTCTGGACTCAGCTGAGCAGCTTGGGATTAAACATCTCATTACTTCCTCCATTTTAGGCATAAATTCATTTTACTCCAAAGAGTCTGAAGTTACATCAAATCTCATTAGTTTTAAGCTGCTTTACATCAAATCTTCAGTGTACAATCAGGGGGAATGAGCACTTTAAATTCTCGTTTTACACTAAGGTGATGCTCTTACTGTGCAGACAAGCATTTAATAATTGCTTCAAAACTGCAGGGCGAATGCTGTCAGTGTTTGTGTTGTATAAACCGTAACATGAAAAGCCCTATTTAACAGGACGTCAGTCTGCGATGAGGCCATATTTATAAAAATCAACAAGGCAGGCAGAGAAATAATCCTTCTACAACACATATCTTGTCTGAAAGCAAAATATTTCAAGCACCAGTAGATGGATTTTAATGAAATTCACATAAAGTAATCCTTAGATGTCTACAACTGATTAACTTCTGGAGTCAACATGATTCAAGATGGCTGCCACAGTCAACTGACCTTAAAAAGATAAAAATGGCTACAAGTAGGAAACAGAGTAAAAAAGAAAACTTCCAAAATGAAACAATTTTTTAACTTCAGTATGTAGTTTCACACCAATCCTCGTTTCTGTCTGTGATTAGAAACACCAGCTGAAGACTGTTGACCCAGGACTTAAAGGTCAGAGACGGGTTTGATGAAAAGTCGCTGCGGCAGGCTTCCCATCTTTGAGCCGTGGGTGCATTTTCTGCCCAAAAATCTGTATGTGGTGCAATTTAGTGAAGTCCTAAAGCTGCTCAGTGTGAGACACACCAGGCTGTGGTTGCACTGGTCAACTTCAAGACTGTCCGCAGCTGTGAAACTCTGGTTAAACAAGCAATTATTTTTAACCGTATCTGGCAAAAAAAATTGTTTTTCTGACAGTGCTAGAGCAGAAAGGTCGATGCAGTGGTTCGTGATCGTTTCGTTGGGAGGGAACAACATGGCTTCAGACTTCTTTTCATTGAAACTCAAGAAATTTAAAGTCATCCAGTCCCTTATATCAGCCAGGCAGTCGAGCAGAGGGTGAACAGAGCATGTACCATTGTGTCTTGGGGGAAGTAAATTTGACAGTCATCGGCATAGAAGTGAAAAGGTATGTTGTGTTTCCGGAAAATAGCACCAAGTGGCAGCAAGTATAAAGAGAATAGGAGAGGACCCAGGATGGACCCCTGCGGAACCCCCTATTTAAGTGCTGCCACTGCAGAACTAAAATATTTGATGGAAACACAAAAGGATCTATCTGTCAGAGAGGTAGGGAAAAAAACAAATCTTAAAGAGAAAAGCGAAAGGGAGGGGTCAGTGAAGATCACTGGAGTTGAGGTTTTTGTCATCCAGTGTCTTCAGTAGAGAGAGGGACAAGAACAATAAAGCAGATAAATTAAAATGAGGTCAATAATTTTCATTTATCATGCAATTAATTGGTTTATTGTTTATCGCAACAGGCCTACCAATGATACCTTCTGTGGATTTCACCTCAATAAATGGCAGTATTCAACAGGCAGAGGTTTATAATCACCTGTGAATTTAGGCTTGAAGGTGCTCTATACTTTTCACATCATATCAATGTATTACAATCAAAGGTCAGAGCGAGACTTGGTTATCTGTACAGAAATCATTCTTCATTTTGTTCTTCATTTCTTCATTCTGGCTGCAAAACTACGGTAATAATTGAAAAAACATACTTGTTTGATTATAGAGCTAATTTATAGACATGTATGTAAGGGAGCTCTTCATAAGGCGGACATAATCCATCCTTCTGCAATTCGATTTGTCAGGTGCTCACAATGCTTTACCATCAACCAATATACACCAGAATGAAGGAAATCACATCTACTTTATTCAAACGTTTTCTGGGGTGAACCACAACCCCACGGCAACACTCCCTGCCGGCCCGCCCTCTATTTGAGTTGCATCGATCAGTTTACAAATTAAGTCCTATTACTTGGTCTGACTACTGCTATTGAGTCTGTTCAGTTTTATGTAAAGTGTTTTCTGTAATAATTTGAAGAAGTGGCAATACATTTATTATGTTCATTTTTTATGCTAATTTTATCCAAACTGTAATTTTTGGAAGATGAAATTAAAAATGTTATTAATTGTGTCTTGAATGAAAAATACTCATGTTTAAAAGTATAAAAAATTATATTAACACGATTAAAGAACATGTCTTAAGTATGGTATTTAAATTATACAAAAAAAATATTGCATTAAAGAGCCAAATTGAAGAAATTATTCAATAAACATGAGAGTTATGAGGGGGCCCTTGAAAAATGTTCTCCTCTGTATGGGGTCCCTGACCCCCAAAAGTTCAAGAACCCCTGAGTACATCCAGTATCTGCTGCAAAGTATTACACCAGGTCATCCAAACATCTCTTACTGAAGATCCCGAGGACCAAGTTTTGTTTTGGCTCAATGTCTTTTGCATATTCTGCCTCAAATGATGGGACTTTGCAGAAAACTTTGGAACTCGCTGCATTAATTTCTGTCTGCACCTTTAAAAGGTGTTTGAAGAGACACGTAAATGTTTTATTGCTTAATGATTCAACAAAGTAAAGTCAGGTCCTCTGGACGGTTTCTTTTTGTTGAAATGTTTGGTCTATCATTCAAAGACTTCAATTCAAGGAGCCACAACAAACTCAGTCTTATAAATAGCACCCTCACATAGTGGGTGAACCAGTTTGATGGTGTGAAGATGGTTTCTGGAGTCCGCCCTCTCCCCCGCCGACTCGTTGGGGGCAGCCATGGCCAAAGTGGCTCAAAACATGCCCATGCTCAATAATCCAGGTAAATAATAATCTATGTTGTTTTTGTTTCAATTAAAAGAAACCTTCCAGGGGACCTGACAATTTTGTTGATTTTTTTTTACCTGGATTATTGAGCATGAACTATGATGGCTTAGTGATGTTATTTTGTTTTTCCTGATTATTTAAATTATTTTAACATAAAGTATTTGGTATTGTGCCCCCTTTCTTTTACCCTTTCAAGTACCTTCTGGCACTTGCCAGGCTACCGTAAAAAAAAAAAACAACAACTAACTGTTCTTAATGTCTTGCCTGATAAAATAAAGGCCAAATAAAAACAATTAATAAAACCTTTCTGTTAGATTATAAATCAGTCCTGTGATTCATAAGATGCTTTAGTAACAAACACGTGCGTAGAAACAGCCAAAAACATCATCATCAGCCTTCACGTTTCTATGGAGGGTGATAAAATATTATGAAGTAGAACACAATTTTAAATAAATTAATAACTATGAACTATAAAATGACAAGATAGATCAGACAAGTCAGACTAAAAGCAAGTCAAAAGACAAATTTTCAACTTTGATATAAAACGATCAACAGTTTGATTTGTCGGGTGTTCCACAATTATAGGCCACCACCAAAAGGTGTCCATCACCGCTGTTTGAGCCTGGATCTAGAAATAGAGGTAGTCCTCGACTTACGAACGGGTTCCGGACCTAAGGACCTTTCGTAGGTCGATTTTGCCGTAACTCGGAACCGAACGCACATGGCGCCGTATGTCCGCATTTTCTGCCGTAAGTCGAAACTGAAACTAAACGGCGATCTGTAACGTCTTTATAAACACGTTTTTTCCAATGTAAAACAACTTCGAACGGCCGTAAGTCGAGGACTACCTGTATCTACATTACCTCATCAGACAGTCACAGCAACATTTCTTTTATTTTCAAAAAAAGAAACTTTAAGACCCCCATGGGTTGATTGATGATGACTTATGCATGATAATAAACAGGAAGTATTTGGCTGGTTGTGACCAAAACAACACTTTATATTCAACATGAAAGGACGCGCACTTAAAATCCATTAAGGTATATGAAAATATACTAAGACAGAATAAAAACAAAAGAGAACTTCACCAGCAGTGAAACTGACTGTCCTGTTAGCTTTAACAAAGGTGTGATGTCAGAGACTCATACTGGTACTACAGGGAAAACCGAAAAACTCGGTTCTGGCTAAATATTTTTAGGCGTGACAACTGGAGGAGGAGAAGCAAGTGTTGGAGCCAACAGTTCAAGAAATAATTGGAGAGACTGCAGTGACAGGTGTCCAAGTCAGATGCTGGAGTTGAGCGATGCTGCAGGCACATCACTTCCTAAAGCTCCTGACACAAACAGTGATTCTCTGCCAGGCACATCAGGGACTCCAGCCTCCATCAGGGAGGCTCTCACAAGAGCACCAGCTGCACAAGTCACTTTCTACAAGCTCGTGCTGGAGATCTGCTCTGCAAAAGCTTCTAATTGATTCATACAGATGGTTCCTGGACTAAAGAGACTAAAAGGATCTAGACTTTTTTCCATTACTAAAAACTAAAACATATACAATATACTTTTTTTTTCAACCTTTATTTATACAGGTTAGTCTCATTGAGCCTTGAGGACTCATTTACAAGAGAGACATGACCTTAATCATATGTTACCTGACTGTGCATTCATTAACAAAAAAAAAAGGTTTTCTTACTAAAAAAGGAAAATGCCTAGAAATACCAAATCTTAAGGGATATAAACAACAATAGGATATGGGAGGCATGAAAAACAAAACACAAGGACCACGAGGTTAAAGAGCAGCTTTTATCCCACAGCAGAAAATAGCGCATTGTCATGATGAAGCTTTTAATCTTACTTCAGCATTTTTAATATTTGATACTATAAAGCCCAACCGGGACCGATAATTTAGGCCATTATAGACATTTGGGGACCTATAATATTGGTGATAATTTTTCCATTACGCACCGATATAAGCACTTCTAATTTTCATCCCTAAAATGCTGGAACCAGCTGTAATTGCACAATGTATCCAGCAGAGGGCAGATTAGGACTACTTTCAAGTCATTGCTGTTCACTTAAGTTTCACTTTCATGTTCAACACAGACGAAGCAGGAAGCAATACTGTGTTGAATATTTTGCTGAACAGAGCATGGTAAGTTTATTTTAACTGATCTGTAAAACAAATCAACAAGGATAAATTCTCTTAAATCCTCCAACCTGCTTGTTATTAGCTACAAGCTTCTGAAGTTAGCAAGCTACCATTTAGACAACCTAGTATAAGCTGTTGCCTTGTAAAACTTTATTCAGATCAATAAATCTAAAGTAACAGTAAATATATATCAGTCAATGTTTCCCCTACCATTATACAAGCAGAGCACCACGCACTGTCAACAGAACCGAGCACCCTGCCTACCGAACCAAATAGTGGAGGATAAAAATGTGAGCACATGTTAGCAAGACTGTTTTTATGACCATTGCACCAATTGAAAACCTGGAACTATGTGGATCTGAGTTTCTTAGCTTCATGGTTGCTAAGAGCCATTCTAAATAAACAAGCCCTGCTCCACTCGCTGTTTACTTAGATTTATGGGGGTGGACAAAGCTCAAAAATATTCAGCCATTATATTGGTTTCCCTCCCAATATCCGTATCTGCAGTAGTTAAAATTTCCATATCGGTCGGTCTCTATTTGATACTGATGCAGGACTTATATGTTAGTGTAGTTATACATTGGTCTTTTGATTGTTTTACTGTCATTTAAATTGGAATATTTATTCATATTTATTGGGGCTGTGGTAGCTTGGTGGCCAGCGATGCAGTCTTGTAATCCTGAGGTTGTAGGTTCAAGTCCAAGTTGTGTCAGGAAGGGCATCTGGCGTAATACAAATTAGCCAAATCTTTCATGTGAGTTTGCTCGCTGTGGTGACTCCTGAAGAAAGGAGAAGCCAAAAGAAACATATTCTAAATCAAATATTGACTTGGTGGATATTTACACCAAACAGCTGCCTCAAAATTTTATGTTGGATAAAAGAACGATCCATTTCTGATAAAAATGTGAAGGTTTAGCATTCTTGGAAGGAACAAATATCTTCATTTTTCAGTGCATTAGTGGTGGTGGTGGGGGGGATTATTTTTTATAGCTTCTGAAGCCAAAACATAAAATTGTCCATCAGACAATAACTTTCATGTGCGGTGTTCATAATTTGTTTTTGTGTGCACTCTCCTCTACATTGTCTCTGATTGTAGAAATCGGTCTGCTGATGAAGCACAAGATCATCACCGCAGCACAGGTTCAACCCAGGTCCGTGTACTGGAGTAGAGACGACTTCCAACCAAAACAAGCTGCATCTATTTTTCCTGCTTCAATGTGATCAAATCCCACAAAGGCTGTTTTCTTTACAAGCTCCTCTGAGTTATATTTGCCTCCCCGAGAATCCTTGAACAGAAAGGCATGTTGCAAAAAATACTACCTGCAGATGGAACAAATCTTAAAAGAACAACAAATGGCTATAACAAAACTTTATCAACCAAGGAGTTGCATGCAATATTCTCTTCAGACTTCAGAACTGTTTGATATATTTTGCAGACGGGTGCATTGTTTTGTTATGATGTTGCTACATATAAGTGTCAGTGCTTTCTGGTATCAGAGCAGAAAATACATCAAACCAACTGAAGAATCAAATGAGAGTTAAATTAGAAGCTTTGACTTGGAACAAGATGTTTGGTTGACACAAATGTGTAAAAACGAGCTAAATTTATTCTTATTCCCTCACTTGACCTGCCAGTGCTCAGAATGCATGCTGAGGATCTGTCTCAGACACTACTGCACCAAATTTTAGGTCAATATAAGTCAAACTGAGTTTTAGCCATTTTTGTGTTTTTAAGGTCAGTTGGTTGTGGCTGCCATCTTCAATGATCAAAAGGTTAATCAACTGTAGATGTACCTCTAATGGTTGCTTTCTTAAAAAGGTCCAGTTGTCTGTAAAACATTTTGCTCACATACGCATACACACAAAAACAATATCGCCGCCTTCCCCTTCCGGGCTCCAGCTGATTAAAAATGCTACATTTAAAGAGTTTTCTGTGAGTAAGTTCCAGTTCAAAAAGCTTGCACAATACAGTAATTAGAAAATCTGTTGTCACGTCCTGCTTCAGTCAAAATGAAATCATAAGTCAGTCCTTGTGAGTTTTAAAACTTTTCAAAAGATGATTTTTCATTTAAAAGTGCAGGAAAAAAAATGCAAGCAAAGATGAACAAAAAAGTGCATGAAATGTTTGAGTCAAATAAATACTTTTTTTTTGTTAACCTTCTCTGTGTTTTATGTTTGTAGCTGTGCAGGGAGAGACAAGTGTCCTTGTCCCCAATGTCTCATCCGAGCGTGAATCAGTGTATATATAATAAGTGACGTTCAGAGGCGGCACCTGAGCAAAAATATTAGTGGGGCAGACATGAATTTACCAAATCACTAACCACATAAATTTTACAAAGTGCTACATTTTCTGTGGGGGGGGGAAATATGTTGCTTGATATTTAATTTATTTATTTTTTTTTTTGGTCTTTTTTCTTCCTCCAACTGGTCGAGGTCGTGTCTTGTATACAACAGTCTGGTCTAATAAATTTTTCATTCATTCATTCAACCTTTATTTAAATAGACAAATCACATTGAGCCTCGAAGACTCATTTACAAGTGAGATCTGTTGGACAGACAATTAAAGTGGTGAAAAATGACACATTGGGTTTGGAGACAAAAAAAATCCCTAACACATGTTTGACCTCTGTTTGAAGGTCAAAAATGTGGTAATGAAAAAAAAAATCTTGCACACAAGAACATAATGACGCCGACATTACGGAGGGTGGGGGCAGAGGGACTCAAAGGCGGTGAGCAGCCAGCACGCAGAGACACTGCAGAGTTCAGATAAAATCACTCAGTTCATATACAGTAGTTCCCTCTGGAGAGATCTGGGGGGCTGACGAGGACGGCCAGAGGCAAATCCAGAGTCCTGAAATGATGACAGAATGTTTATTCAGCTGGGCTCCTCTGAGAAGTCTGTGGAATTTTTCAGTAGAAGGTTTGGAAGGGTGAGAGCGTCTGGTTTACAAAACTTCTCCAGGCGTGTTGAGATAAGACGGCCTGTCAAGGCCAGTCAGGGAGCCGAATTTCAGATAAACAATTGTTTTGGGGACAGGCAGGACTTTAATGACATCTACCTTCAGTCTGTGTCGGTCCACTCGCTTCCGAAATATCCAAATTAAAATGACCATACTAATGGAACGTGCCTGAGAAAATCCCCGAGATCTGATCCATTCAGCCAAAAGTCTGGGTTCTCGAGACATGAACCAAGCCATCATGTAAGACAGGCAGCCTGACCAGGTCCAGATTTGCTTAGACCAGGAACCAGCCGAATCCAAAAAGCAGGGACCAGTAATCATAAATCCAATTAAATATGCGTCCTTAAGATCCACAGATGACAGCAGAGATAGACACGTCTTCAAGTCTTCCAAGTCAATGAGATATCCAGCTTTATGATGTATAAATAAAAGCTGAATGAAAAAAAGTCCATCCATTCATCCACCCATTGTACCCACTTTTTCCTTTTTGTGTCATCGGGGTTACTGGTGCTGATATCCAGCAGTCCCTGTGTGAGAGGTGGGAGACACCCTGGACAGGTCTCCAGTCCATCAAATGGACAAACAAGACATCCATTCACTCTCTCACTCACACCTAGGGACAATTTAGAGTTACCAATCAGGCTAACATGCATGGTTTTGGTCTGTGGGAGGAAACTGGAGTATGCAAAGAAACCTACACATGTACAAAGAGAACATACAAATTACACCCAGAAAGGTCCCTGGCAGGGATTTGATCCGGCAACCTTCTCACTGAGAGGCAGCAGCTTTACCAACTGAGCCACCATGCCACCCCTTGTACCTGTTTACCAGGTAAAATGTTGTACTTACCCCACTTAGATGTCTGTTCAAACAAGTGTGTTTTAATGGCATGCAGTGCTGGAGAAACAATTTTAGAAACATTTACACAAAAGTATGTTTTCACATAAATTTGTTTACTATAAATAAATAAAGTTTTGCTAAAGTTTACTCTTCATGGTTGATTTTGAAGGATTCATGGTGAGGTTTAGAAATGTTTCTTAAGTTGGCAAACACTTTTGGTGTTAAATTGCTGCCTTTGTTTTTTATTTTTTATCTTTTTAGTAATTATTAAAGAGGTACAAAACTAATCTTGAGTAATAAACAAACATATTGCATTTTGCGTTTGATGGGAATGTGTCTTGCTGTGACAGTAAAGTACAGAGATATTTTAGGCATTGTTCCATGGAGCACAGATATAGTTTTGCATTAAAAAAAAGTAAAAAAAAAAAAATGTTGCCAACACAGAAAATTAGCCAAGTGACGGTCATCCATTTTATTTCAAGACAAGATTTTCTTCATTCTTCCTATGACTTTACCTGGTGTTACTGTTCCTTATTGTTTTTTAAGGGACAAAATGTGGCAAAGTTAAAAATAACCCTAATGCCAGTTCACATTTTCTGTTTCAGGTGCAACCCATTGTTTGAGCCTGGGGGGGCAGACCACACAGGAAGTGACCAGCTGCACCTGTAAGAGAAAAGGAAGCACACTGTGTGCATGACATATCTCACTGTCTCCGTCCTCATCCTACAGGGATATTAATGCCGTGTTCCAGTAGACCTGGGAAGTGGGAATTTCCCAGGTCCCACTGGTAAATTGAAACTGGAACGCCCCCTCCAGTGGGAAACTCCCACTGGGAAAGTGGGAGAATTTTTTAAGCCCCCAGTTTCGATTTCAAGATGGCGGACACTTGCGTCTTCAGTAAGTAAACACCTGAACTTTTAATGAAATAAAAGTTGTAAAATGTTTTTGTGTGTATTTAGTCACACACACAGCTTAAGCGTGTGCTTGTGAACACAGAACACATTAAAGATGTGTGTTTAGTTGCATGGCGTGCAGTGTACGGCTTTGTTCTCGTCGTTGTTTGGATCACAACAGTGTTGTAGGCCAGCGCAGCGACTTTCATTCGCTTCATTTTATTATGTAGCACATTGAAAAAGTAACGTTTAGTAATACATTTTATTTTAAAATGTTTGTTTTGTATTTTACCATCGTTGTATTTGACGCATTTTGTTATGCAACCCAGAACTAAACACACGTTGTTTGTTAAATTGACTAGCACTAACTAAGCTGTGTTAAAAAAAAAATTGGTTTCCAAAGATCCGTGTTTAGAAACATTCTATAACCCTGTATGAAATATATTTGTTAGGACGTGTATATTTATGTAAAAACTGTTTGTTTGTTTTTAGTCTACCTCGACCAGTACAACAACATGTTTACTGATGTGAATAGAACAACACCATTTTCTTGCAGCCTGCATCGCAGTGCTGAGGATTTGTCCAGTTTCTACATTGATGCAGACCTCACAACAAAAGTTGAGCTAATCCAACCTGGGCACAGCACAGCTGGTAAGATGTAGGAGAAATAATATTTTTAATGCAAACCAAA
>JARVGV010001030.1:14404002-14419288 GCA_031762435.1 Hypsolebias longignatus | reverse complement strand
ACGAAGTCCAGATGACATGATTCAACCTTTTTTGTTGTTTTATACCTGGATGACTGAGAAAACAAACTTTGTGAATTTCAGGATGCTTTAGGATTATTTGCAACTTTCCTGCCAGTTCTGTCAGCTTAATAGATATATTGTTACTTCAGACTTTGCATTGCAAAACGTTCCCTCCATTTCAGCAGAAAGCAGCGGCTGGAAGCACTGTTGGCTTCTGGGTAGCGTAGTTCTTTTGACTTGCATTAAAGTGAAGATTTATTGAAAGAAAACTTCAAAATGTTGGCACCTGTCCGAAGTTTTTCATTAACTTTTTATCCCGTACTATCCCAATCATGTGAGTGATATTAAAGTTGACAATCGTGTGTCATATACAATCTTATTAAATCGAAAGAGAGAGTTTGCAAAAGTCTAACCACGAAGTAGTGAGGGACTACTTTCGTTGAGAATTGTCCACAACAAATACTCCAGGTACTAACGGACACTTTAACACTTTGGCATGCAAGGTGGCTGGCAATATGCAGTCATTTAAAGGAATGCTACATTCATCTCTGCAAATTGTGCTCAATCAAGTCCCAAATTTAAACCAAATCTGACCAAACTAATGCCACACAAATAGTTTCTACTAAACCGCAGTCCATTTAATGTCTCTAAACGCTATTTGGAGTAAACTGTGCCAGTAGAAATGGTACAACTAGAAGTGATAGTTGTAAGGTTGTATCCCTAAACTTTCTGCCACCAGCCCATTTTACACTGGTAGCACGAGGCAGGATAGCTGCTAATTGTTACCTTGTCGCTGTTTCTTATGCACAATATTGGAAGTGATAGTTATAGTTTATACACAGTACAATTTGCGCTTGAGATGGTGCGACAGCCTGTGACCAGTGTTGGGTATGAAGCAATTTTGTTTTTTTTATAAATAGACTCCAAGATGGTTGTTTTATTTATAATATTGTGTTTGTAATTTGAATTGTTTTTGCCATTGAACTTGGTTATTTCCTGCATATGTAAAACAAGTATGTGTGATTGTATGTAAAGAATGACACATTTGCATATTGCTGCTGTCCTGAAATGTGGACGGTGAGAGCAGGATACTTCTTTTCATCTTTTACCTTTGGTCATGAATAATGTCTTACTGATGCAGACTAAACAATTGTTTAAAACAATAAAAGAAAATTAGATTTTCAGTTCACACGAGAACCCAAAAGACAAAGTTTTGGCTATGGAAAGAATCTGTTAGCAGGAACTTGTACATGAAGACAACACAAAGTTATCTGTCAAACTTCAGCTATGCATCATCAGACAATCCTGTTCAATGTCTCTCCAGATTCCAAGCTTCTGCTTATCTCAGGTTACCCTGAACAATCCCGTCTGTGTGCTGAGGAAAAACAGAGCACACCATTCTATGGATCAGTTGTTGAGTTGAACTCATATTTAAGATGTCTACAAACTATCTGTCCCGCAGAGATTTTATCTTGCTAATATGATTCTCAGACACTGATGGTTCAGTTATTTCACAGCTTTGTCTGCATTTCATCAGTTTTCCTTTCCATATGCTGTATTTATTGTTATTAGTAACACCAGACATTGGTTAAGATAAAAGTACATGACACACCACCTCCTGCTTCACCGATTGGAAAAACTATGCTCTAACAGGGCCTCACCTGTGTGCGCCGAGGGTGCGGTTGCAGCACATGTGACTCACTCGAATCAGCCATGAGAGCAAGGGATTCGACCCAGCTTTGAAGAAATGCCACCTCCGGTAATCCCCAAGGAAACTGGAGGACATAGCCGGCCCGCAGATGCTTTCCCCTGGAAGCTTAGGTTCTCACATGATTACAAGGTTTTTTTGTATAAAGTTCTCTCACATCGGAGGTTGCTTGTGTGAGGATCTAGAGAAATTGCATTTTTTGTGATGAATGACTTTGCTGAAGAATCTGAAATGGATTTAATAAAGCTAAAAGTAGTAAAAGGCTACCTAGAAGCTAAATGTAGTGAAAAGCTAGTTAAAAGAAGCAATAGCTAGAACTAAAGTCAGATCAAGTCAACTTTATTTATAAAGCACATTTAAGCTGTTACGAAAGTGCTTAAAGTAGCAGAATGATAGCTAAAAGTAGCAGAACACTAGCTAAAAGCTTAGAATATCAGAAGCTAAAAGCAGCATAAGGCAAAAATAGAGCTGGTATGCTGTAGCGGATATCAAGAACAATTGTGGGGGGGGGGGTGGAATTGGAAGAAATCACAATAATTTTTGTAAATAACATTGAATATTTTGAAGTCTGTAGAAGTTACAAATAACCAAAAGTCATAGCTCCCATCTTTCGAATGAGCTAAACTTTTTGATCTACGAATGACTAAAACAGCACAAAATATGCAGAAAGTGCTAGACAGCAAAAACGGTACGAAAAAAGTTAAAATACAAAAACAATAAAGTGGGTTAACAACAAAAATGGTTAAATCATGTCATCTGGATAATAAAGTGAATTCTGAATCAACATTTGCACAATAATATGAATGGTTACCATAATCTAACAATAATAATAAAAAAAACAGGTCACAGTGAAACTGTCAGATTTTGTGAAATATAAGTTTAATTAATTTAATTGTACTCTTATTTGGGATTAGACCTTATTTTTTGGTTTTAACTAAAACATTTTGATAGAAAGGTACACGTTGGACGTCAAAATGTATTACTTTTTTTAAACATTGCAGACTTTTTGAGAAATTAATTTACACAACAGGAAACATGGAACAATGTCAAGACTAATCTTCCTCTGTGACAACTTCATGGATTACTCCAACAACAAGGGATTTCCCTTTGGCTGTGTACAGGTTATGGCAGGATAGTGTTTTTTTTATTTTATTTTTTTAGGAAAAACAGTTTGTTGTTTTTGACCGGACCATTTCAGTCAGTCCCAAAGATTTGCCCATCTTATCCATCTTAGCAAACTAGTTAAGAAATAACAAAAAAGGTTGAATCATGTCATCTGGACCATTTTTTTTGTTGGTCCAGATGACATGATTCAACCTTTTTTGTTGTTATATACCTGGATGACTGAGAAAACAAACTTTGTGTTTTAGTTAAGAAATAATTTGCATCGCTTTTAAATTAAGAATTGCTGCTCTCCTCAGTTTTTTTGTCTTTATGTTAAAAAAGATAGTTGGTAATTTAGACTTTTAAAAATACAGTATTACCAAAAACTTGGGTGACATTTTTCAACTGATTGGGTTTTCTTAGCAACAGATAAAACCCCAGATAGTTCACATGAAGGATTTTTAACATAGAAGAAAACCTGTTGGGATTTTTTAATGCTGTATGCTTGAGAAACAAAGATCAACACAGCTGTGTTTGTTGGAAAATAATGAGCATTGACTCATATCTGATATGATGGTTTCAGGGCCAAAGACTTACAGACAAAATAAGACTGAGCTAATACAAATTTCTTTTATGTGAAACACTTTTCTGGTTTGATGAAGTCTCTCTTGGCTCTGCATTAAAAAAATTGGAACTTTTTTCATATTTCAATATCAAAATCCTAACAATTCACTGGCATTTGGCATAAACTGCTTTGGCTGTGATAGCAAAGATAAAATTCTTAATAAAGTAAAATAATCTACTATCTTAATTTATAGCAGACATTTTTATCTTGAAAGAGGAAAGCTCAGGATGGTTAATGAGGGCAGCATTCCACTTTTGCAGCTACACAAGCTGGTTGTCCTGTAAAAATGCCAACAAGCAAGAACTTTTTTTAATTAAATGTAGCCCTCGTTAACACACCTGTGCTTTTCATGCTTTTTGAAGTTAAAATATATTCTGTGAAATAAGTCTAATAAAAGGCTTTAGATATGCTACTTAGCAGTTAGCGTGATAATTAGCATTAGCAACAACAGCACAATTTGCTTATACAGTACTGTAAACGCAACCAACTGATGTTAGATGTCAGCACCTTGAAGGAGCGTCTCTCCCTCCACACATCTATTGTCTTTACCCACTTCTTCCTTTCTGGGTCATGGAGATCACTGGTGTCCATATCCAGTAGACACTGTGTGAGAGGCGGTGTACACCCTGGACAGGTCTCCAGTCCATCACAGGGACATATAGAGACAAAAAAAGACAACCATTCTCTCACTCACACCTAGGGACAGTAGTTACCAATCAGACTAACATGCATGTTATTGGTCCGTGGGAGGAAACCATAGTACCAGGAGAAAACCCACGCATGCATGAAGAGAACATGCAAACTCCATCCAGAAATGTTCCAGGCTGGGATTAGGGCCAGCATTGTTCTTGCTGAGAAATGACAGCTCTTATCGACTGTGCCATTATACCGTCCGGTGTGTCCCTTGTGATTTAAAATAAAGGACCAAAGGGTTCATTTAAATCTAGTGGTCTAACACTAGAAAAAGGATTTGGACCTGTGGCTGAGTCCCATATCATCCCATACTCGTACCCCTTAGTCTTACCCTTAGATTTTGAGTGTTCATGCTGAGTGATTAAGGTGTCCCAGTCATTTTTGTGATGTGGGAAGAGGGCAAACGGATGGAGCTATCTGGCATTTCAGTGGAGGTTTGAGTTGCATTAGCAGAAACTATTCACAGTTTGTCTTGGTTAAAAATGTATAACTGTCACAAAACACTATTGTAATATCTAGTGGCAATCCGTATGTTTTTTGTGAATGTGAAAAAGTGTAGTCTTTTCAGCTTGTCCTTCATATTGAAATGATTTAGGAGCACCAAAACATTTTTTTGCAAACAAGATGCACAGTGAAAACGATCTTGAAACACCACCCTTGTGTTTTTGTGTAGACAACCAAAATGCAACTTTTTTCAAAACCGTCATACCCTCACCTCTTATTTAACCTACTGCCCAAGGGCGTCCTGTGCTTTTTGTTGTGTTTTTCATTTCACACCCAGTGCACAAACTTTGTGTGCACGATCCACACCTTGTTTCCTGTTTATGGTGTCTATTCTTGGCATAATTACAGCACCATATACAGACCTAGACCTGACATGAATACAGGATTTTTCTGGGTCGTTTTTGGTGTTTCTGTGTGGATAAAGACGTAAATAAATGGTTCAGTGTTTATGAGGATATTTTTAAAAACGACAGATAGTTTTGGAAAATCTGCATGTCTGTCTGTGTAGACAAGGTCTCACTTTAAGTATATTGATACTTGAAATATGCGTGTATGGGAACACTAAAACATGAGATTGGATCTGTATCGGTGTCTAATTTTAAAATTCTTGCACTAGGTCATGTTGCTTTTATAAAATAAATGGTGTAGTCTGTTTTTTACTTCTTTCATTGTACCATAAGATCCCTGTCCTCTTACCAGTTACAGGAAAGGCCTTGTGGAAAGTAAAGACAAATGGAAAAAACGTGTGCACACCAATTTCTAATGAAGCTTTTGTCTTTGCTATCAATCATTTACTGACAGTCCTTTACCTGTGGCAGTGCAAAATCAGCAGTACGAGCTCACGCTGATTTGCACATACGCATATTTATTGACAGCAGAGGCAGAAAGAGCATTTCTCTGCTGCCATTGCCTACCAGTAGTTATACCAATCCCCTTTCTGCATTCCTCAAACCGGTGCAGTCAGAACTCATATACAGTACTGTACTGTACGTCCAAACTGCTGCACACAGACATGTGCATTCTCTCTCACACAGGCATTATTCTGATAGTCTGCTGCTGCCGGGGAAGCTTGAGCTCTGGTTTCATTCAAGCCTAAGGCCATTGCTAGAGTCTCGAATTTGCGTGCAGTGCTGCTCGGTGCTTAACAATAAAGATATCATCTTCTGAGTTGCTTTGGTGATGCTGAATATAACATCAGTATTTTTTCTGTTTGAAGTCTGGACTTAAAAGTATAAAGGTAGTGTAACCCCCCTTCACCCGAGGTTGAGTTCAAGAAACAATTTTATTCAACTTTTTTCTATGCTTAGAAAATAGCTGTTTCTAGTAGTAGTTGATATAGTTTTTTTCTTTATTGTCAATGAGAAATGTTTTTAGAACATCAGTCATTATAAAAGTTTCTGAAATTGCATGCTTTGATTCTGATCAAGGCTACTCTTTCATAAACTTTTAGTGATCATCTTTTTTTTTTTTTTTTACTTGGAGTTCATTGTTGGATGTCATGCATCATATTAGAGGATGACATTTTGAGCAGATTTAGTAGATTTGACCTGTCATTGTTTGGAATATGATATCCATGCATACAAAGGTTTCTAAAAAGAATGCTTTCCCTGTCTTTTTTTTTCTTGGGATGAAGCTTAAAGGAGATTAAAAGCTGCATAAAGGCATGGAGACCACTGTTAGTTAAATACTCCAGAAGTCATTATTGAAGGGAGTTACATTTCTGCCTAATTAATTCAGATTTCTTATACTTGTGACATATTTTGTTCGTTTGTTCCTCCCATAATCAGCAGTTTAACCTCAGTCCATGCTTTTCTGCCTCATTTCACAGCGTTCAGTTGTTCGGTGAGAAACACTGTGACTTTTAGCTGACTTTTAGCAAAATTCCTTCTCTCCCTCAGGAAATTTGCTGAGAGGAAGCAGCTGTAGCTTTGCTGCCATATTGCTGCTCCTTTGTGGATTTGTGATTTCCTGTGCTACTGGCCAGGATGTGTGAACCATGGAGCTTACCGTGTTTCTTTTTCCACAGAACATCAAGATGAAGACAAGATAATATCGTCAACAATGGATCATTATTTCACCATTGAGGCCTATTCAGTTTTGAACACAGAGACCTAAACTTCTAATGTCTATCAGCCGGAGTTTTTGAGGAGATAACAGGACGCTGATCCTTATCTGACGAGGGTCTGGACTGAACTCGCTCAGATGATGGCTACAACAGAAACGAAGATGTCCAGCAGCACGTCGGGTTTGTCATGGGCACGAGTCTGTAAAGAGTGTGGTCAGCAGCATGAGGGTCAGGACGCCCACCTGTATGAGTACCAGGACGATGTGGATGATGAACTGGTTTGTCACATCTGCCTGCAACCCCTACTCAAACCGATGGATACCCCCTGTGGCCACACTTATTGCTTTTATTGCCTCAGTAACTTCCTGAAAGAGCAGGACTTCTGCCCCGTGGATCGCCAGCGTTTGCAGCTGCATCAGTGCAGGCCCTCCAGCCTGCTGGTGAGGAACCTGCTGGACAAGCTCACCGTGATGTGCCCCCACTCTGCAGAGTGCCAGCAGCAGATGCAGCGCTGTGAACTGCAGCCTCACCTGCACAACAGGTAAGAGTCTGGGTGAAATGCTCACGGTCCATGAGTTTTATTGAATAGCAGAAGGCATTCAGCTCAGAAATTTGATGAACTTTACCATATGTATAATACAGGGGAAGGGTTTTGCTTTTTGTAAAAGTGATGGTGCTAATTTAATGTCATCTGTCATATTGATGCTGATGTTGATGTTCTTGGGTACTGAAAACAAATCTCAACCGCTTTGAAGGCACAACACTTCTCATCATGAACACACAGTTTTCCCAATTACTGAGCTCAAGAAGGTACAGGTCAGCTGTCTTGTCCACATGGCCAGTGTGGTGGACTTTGTGGTCAGACGTGACGTAGTAGGTTTTGAGCAGCTGGTTGCCCTCCGTCAGCCTCTTTGTAAATAAAGTACAGGGATGAGGGACAAGCAGCAGTCTCAGCTCTTTGACGAAATCAGATTCAACATGTCTCATCTGGTTCTCTGCAATGCTGTGAAAGTATTTTGCTGTTCTGCACAGACCTTTTCTTACATTTTTGTTATGTTATAATACAACAAGCAGCAAGGAATGGATGAATAAACTAATAAAGCAGATGATAAATGTATCGTGACACAATTAGGACAAACTTTTATGTTTATTTATAGTCAGATATTCATGTATTGTTTCTAAGAGCTTGTCCTTGATGTTTTTGTCTTGTCTTAGATGTTCTGTTTTTAGAAGGCTGAGGGAGGAAGCAGAGAAGAGGAAGAGGCCCTCTTGGCATGAATTGAAAGGACGCAAGAATGACGGAGAGTCTTCTGGAGATGCTAAACAGTCCGCGACGCAGTCTCGAAATCCCCACCGGGATCAGTCTGAACCTGGTCTGATTAATCCTGCTTATGAGGAAATCGATGACGGTATGAAGTCATTTGATCCTTTTTACTAGCTTTACGGTCACCCAATCCTACAAATCTGATTCGTGTCAAAACATGATATTTAATCGTCTTCCTCGCAGTGTTTTGCAATAGGAAGCTTGAATATTGCCGTGACTACAATTTTGGAAGCTACTTGGTTTAATGGAAATGTATTTCTTCCTGGTTTGATTGTTGAGACGAAGAAGTACTTTTTTTTTTTGGCTTTTAAGGGTTTGATTCCATCAAACTCTTGTGAATTATCAGCCTCGCTTCAGAAACATGCACCAGCTCACAGATGTTTTAACCAGATGATTTCAGTGTTGGAAAAAAACTCTTAAACCAACACAGGAATCGCAGCAAGGACCAAAGTCCACTAAAACACAGTTACCAAGCAACTGATAGTAGATGCCTGCACGGACATTTGTGCTCCTGCCATTAGCAGTATCATAAATGATTGATGTATGTCCTTAGGTCTGAAAAATAAGTCGTACAGTCATAAAAAAAAATTCTGGTTTAGTATTAACAAAATGACTCATCCAGGTTACATCATGTCTGCTGCTGTCAGATAAAGACCATTTTTTTCATTTTGCTAGTGGGACTAAATTGTTCAGTAGAACTACTGAGGTGTTATTAACCAATAAATCGTAAAGTCTGTGTGAAAGCACTGTATGGACCGCTCTGTGATGACATCACATCCTGAGCATGAACAGGCTTATCTCCACATTGGAGGACCAGCACAGGTGGATAAATAAAAAAATAGACTGGCAGAGATTTAAAAAAAAAAAGAAAAAAAAAAGAAGTTGTTATTCAGGTGAACATACCACCAACAAAATGATCTGAACACATTTCAGTTTGAGGTTTGGTTTGAATCAGTCTGCCTGACATGTGGATTTTCCTGTTAACAGGAAATACAATTCAAGGATTAAAGGTTTTTTATTGTCATTCGCATCGCATGTGGTACATGAGGTAGAACAAAATTGTGTACACAGGGTCCCAGTTACATCCAACAAAAGTATAAAATGTAACGTAGAAGTCTTTCGGAGAAAAGACGCAACGTTTCTACAATTTTTTTTTGTTTTGTTCTTTGAATGTCCAGAGGACCAGAATTAACTTTTTTAGATTTTTCTACCTGGATTATTGAGCATGCATCAGGATATAAAATGTAAAACAACAACGGTAATAAGATCCAAGAAATGAACTAAGAAAAAAGTTAACTAAAACTAGGCTAAGCACTACACAAAAACAATGAAATACAAAAAATATGACTCTTTAACTGTGTTTTGATTCTAATACTCATTGTTTGCATAGACTTTTAATAAGAAGGCTAAAGCTGCGTAGTAAATAGCAGAAAAATGTGAAAAAGTTCACTTTATCGGTAGTTTACCTGTTTACATAACCCTTACCCTGCTCTTATGAGGTATCCGTCACTTCCTCCACTCAACCACAGAGGAAATAATTGAAGGCTTGGAGACTTTGCCTTGAGGACTTTGCTTGTGAACAGGTTTGGATTTAAACTAGATAAGTTATTTCATCAGAGCACAACATCAACAGCATTTGATGTGGCTTGTTTGTCCATTCCATCATGTGTATTTTTGTAGAGGCCAGTCATTCAAAAACCTCAATTTCTGCTATTGTCATTTCATACATTTGAACTTTTCTGTCACATTGCTTTTTTTCTAGTTTCTGAACGATCAAACTTAGTAAATAAATATCACAGATAAAGCTAGTGTCAATCAAGTAGTTCCTCTATTAATAGTCTGTTGGTCTTCCAGCATGCTCGTCTTGTGCATTAAAGCAGACTAAAGTCTTGCCTGAGAACATGGAAATAACTTATTTACTTTATTAACTACAGATTGAGGTCAGCTCAGTTTCACTGTCTGCTTTTTAGATTTTCTTTAACAACATTTAGATGACCACTGATGTGATTCTGCTGCTGTTCTTTGGTCAAACAAAAGAGGCAGCTCAGAGCCCAGAGTTTGCTTATACAGCTGTCTATATTGCTGCACGCACTTCTTCTCACGTCACACATTCACAAAAAGACAGTTTGATCAGACTCATATTACAGTATTTTATTTTTTTTACCTCCTTGTATGTTCAGACATGACACTGGCTTGTGAGTGGATGTGCTGAAGAGTCAGTGTGCTTTAAAATACGCATCACTCAAGTTTAAAACCAGGTTACTTG
Organism: Hypsolebias longignatus; assembly: GCA_031762435.1. NCBI lineage: Eukaryota > Metazoa > Chordata > Actinopteri > Cyprinodontiformes > Rivulidae > Hypsolebias > Hypsolebias longignatus. The sequence continues at coordinate 14,408,999 of JARVGV010001030.1, read as the reverse complement.
TTAACACAGTGTTGGGCAATGTTTCACATTTTTACTGTTGAGATTTAACAAGTTTCTTGAACTTACTATGAGCAGTTCAAAGGTAGGAGCTGATCTTCAAGAAAACAAGTTAAAGATCTGCTACGTCAATCGCAAACCACTTATAAAAAAGCTATTAAAAGTGATCCTAACATTAACCACAAAAGTAATATTCTGGTACTTCATCATTTTCTACATCTTACATAAACAATCGGGCTTTTATGGTGAACATGTCATTTATGTTCAAAGTACATGTGATTGTGAACAAGCTAAACGTTGACCAGATTATGTAACTACCCTACACTGATGTCAGATTGTGAGTGAATGTGTTTAGTGCTGCAAATGAAGGCGACCACACCAATGTGCAAAATTACAACTCTGATTTAAATCACTTTACAATGTCAAATTTAAAGAAAAGTAATTTTTTTAACGCAATGATGCAAATCAGTCAAAGGATCTTTAATTTCTGAGGTTCAGTTGTATTTTCTCAGAGCTTTATGTTTAAATTTGGTCCCATTTCTGTAAAAGATCATATCGTGGCACAGATTTCTGTAAACATGGGGGATTCTATCTGAGACACGAAAAGTACCGGTAATCATGATCTTATCTGGCTGAGGAATGTTCTATCTGGCAACCTCTAGTTTTGTGCTGAAGTGAAAGGAGGTCATTTTATGTTGGAAACCTTTTTATGGAAATCACAGTTATTTAGGATGCTTTGCACTTTTGTATGTTACAACCCCAATTCTACGTTTGAAGCAATTGTCTGTTTTTTCTGATTTAGTTTAGATAAGTATTAAAAAGTCTGGCAAATTTAAGAGAAGTGCTGTTTAAGGTTGGATCAGAGATGTTTTGGGTCTGTCATTACCTCTTGATGCTACTTTGTTTCTAATGATATTTGCTAATCTCTGATGTTAATCATTCAAAATCTGTGAACTTTCACAAATCAGAGACATTTACAAAATACAGCAAAAAAAAAAAAAAAAAATTAAGGAGTTATTTTCAAGGAGTTTCTATTTGAGAATATTTGAGTTCAATGTCTTAGCCAGTTGCTGTAGTTCTAAATACTAAGCATGTTTAGTGAAATGAAGATAGCTTTCCAACAATATTTGTTCAAGTCCAAAGTGACTTTATTGTCATTGCACAACATGTGGTACATGAGGTGGAACATAATTATGTACTCAGGATCCCAGTTACACCCAATAATAGCAAAAATTATAAAGAATAAAAAGAAACAGTATATAATAATCTAAAATATATGCTAAACACTAATATTGTAAAATAATACGGTATATTAAACAGCAGCCCGAACAAGAGTCTGTATTGAGCAGATGGTTATGAATGAATACAGCAGCATGAGATAGTCAATAGCATGCGATCAGCAGCATGGATAATCAGCAGCACTCACATATCACCAGTTAAAGAGGCATCATAGTGATTTCCTTTTTTCCTTACAGCGATTACCTGGTTAGGGATTCATGAGTCTTAACAGCTTCAGGGTGGAAGCTGTTCCTCAGTCTTGTGGTTCTACACTTAATGCTCCTCAACCTCCTTCCTGAGGGGAGCGGGGCAAAAAGTGTGTGTGCTGGGTGAGTGAGGTCTTTCATGATGCAGGTGGCTCTCTTCCTGCATCTGGATGTGTAGATGTCTGTGATTGTGGGGAAGTTTACTCCAACAGACGTCTGTGCAGCCTTCACCACTCTCTGCACAGCTTTTCTTTCTTTGAAATGTTCAATTATGCTTAAAAATCAAAATAAGTTGACATTTACATTGTACTAACCGGTGTACTGTACTTTGATTTCTAAGCACAGTAGAACCAGTACAAACATTTAGACTACACCACTGTCTTTTATCACAAATCACGCTTGAATCTTTTAACAAACCATTGAGTGTCTCCTTAGGCTTTTTAACACACTCGCTGTTTTCCTGGACATTCAAGTACTTGAAGGGTGATTGGTTATAAAAAATAAAAAAAGAAGCCTTTTTATTTTTTAATTTTCAATTTTTTCGTTGAGTGAATGTTTTCTCTGACCAAGCTGAAGTTCTGTCCATTGTTACGTGTTGTGGATAAATAAGACGCTGGCCCTTTAAATCCCCGCAGGGGGCGGAGCTGTCGGGCGCGTGAGTGGAGCGGAGGGGGGAAGGGGGAGGGGCCGCAGGCTTTGTGCGCCACACAGATGTAAAGTAAACGGTCGCTGGATCACAAGCACAAAACTCTGCTGTCTATTTTTATTTTTGTCCTCTGGAGAAACTAAAGGAGTTTTTTAAAGACAAGTCGCCGCTGGTTCACAGAAAGTTGAGCGGAACTCGAGCCGGAACTCCCGAGTCCAAGAAAAGGTAACTTTCCTCCATCTGTCTTTCACCAGTGACTGGGTTCAGCTGCGCAGAAACGTTTTGTTTACCTCGAATTCAGGCGGGTTTTCGTCGAGTGTCCACTTCAACCTGTGCTCTGTGCGTTTGGTTTGATCTTTAAAGTTCTCCGTGGAGCCAGAAGTAGTGCGAACTGTGCGAAATCTGCATCTCATTTGAATTTACAATGAGCTCCGGGTGGTCAGACAATGAGCCCTGTGGCGTCCCGTCTGTGTGTCCTCCATCCATCAGTCTGGCTGGCGAGGCCTAACTTCAGCCCTTGTTGCTGTTTCTCAACATGTTCTTACTGCTGCTCAGTCCAATGTGAGGTTTTATCCAGTCTTAGAAAAACGGTTCATTGGAAATTAAAGTCATGAAATCAGCATTAGAAATGTTGCTTTTCATGCCAGAGTTCTGAGATCATTTTATTTTAATAAAATATCAATCTTAAGATTACAGTTATGGTTATTTTAGTCAAACCTACAAAAATACCATTACCTGTGCAGTCAGTTATCTTTAATTGGGTGGACTTAACATTAATAAATTGTGGAGATGTACAGCTAATAATAACTTTATGAAAGTGATAACCGTCCAGTGGTGCGTGAAATATTATTTTGCTAACAGGTTAATGGGGTTGACAACAAATTATGCCAAAGTTTTAAGCAAAGCCAACAAAGTTCAGTCAAGCCATCTGGATGGTTTCTTTTTTTTTTGTTGTTGTTGAGAGGTTTCATCCTTCATCCAGAGGACTTCATCAGTCCGAGGAGCCACAACAAAATGAAACCATCTTATCACCAGCAAACTGGTTGGTCCACTGTGTGAATTTGCTGCTTTTGGGACTTAGTTTGTTGTGGCTCCTCGGACTGATGAAGTCCTTTGGATGAAGGATGAAACGTCTCAACAAAAAAAGAAGCCGTCCAGATGACCTGACTGAACTTGATGGATTTTCTACCTGGATTATTGAGCATGAACTTTGATGTTTTGAGCAAAGATTTGGGGCAGTGAGTTGGGATGAGACGCCACAGACCAGATTTTAACTCCATATCTGTAAAAGTGACTGATTTAGAGTGATTTTAGTGTTTGCTGAGATTCTCGAGGATTCATCCAGGGGTTAATGAGATCTATCTTTGTCACTGTACAAAGGCACACAGGTAAAACTATCATTGTATCATTTATGGTTGATGATGAAAGTGGCCTGTTTTACATTTAGGAACCTTCTCGAGAGCGTGTGTCCACAAACATCTGGACCAGCATGTTTTGAGGTTTGTGGATTCTTAGTACTGGGTAGTTGGAACTGGGCCAGGGAGTCTGAAATAATGTGTCCCAAATAACTATTTTCAGTGACGGGACAGGATATGATTTATTTCGAGCAGGAGCAGATAGATTTCGGAGCGTCAGTTCCCTTCATGGATAGTTATGTAACTTTAATATTCAACAGTGGGATCATGGTAGCAAGGAAAAGCTCAGTGAAATCCCTGGGAATGGACTTTTTTTTCTTTTTTTTTTTTTTATCTCCCTACAAATGTATCTCATCCTGGATTATTAGTGGGGTTTCTTCTTTTGGCTCGACTCCGATAATATGGATTATTTACACAACAGTGGCAGCAATTTTATCTATACAGCTATTTTCATTACGCATAAACTCAAAGTAGCCATTCCATCATGCTGTAAATGAAAGCAGCATAGTGTGTGCTTGACTTTAACGGCCTTGACCGTAAAGTCTGCAGGTTCGTTTTACAACACGGTTTCATTATTGCCCACTCTTCACCAGTAGTCACCTCTTTATTCCATTTAAACTGTCACTGTAGACAATTGCAGGACATATAGACCAGTGGCCTTAGCACTGGTCTTGCCTTTGCACAGTTGTTGACCTTAGCCCCTTCTTGCACACAAACATCTAACCACACCCTAACAGCAGGCCTGAGGTTAGTCAGTACCGGTAGTTGTCATTTGGGTTGATGAATCACTTGCATTCAAAAGAAGGTAGAAAACTGGAACATACGCATACTTTTTAACTTTGATGGTAGCAGTGCTTCTCTTCTGACATCAGTGCTGCATTACTGAAGGTGCACAGGACCATTAGCCAGGCAGACATCTCACCACTGAGATCTGCTGGGTCAGGGGGAGGGGGAGTACATCTGTGTGTCATCTCTGACTGTGCGTTTTGTGCAGAGGAGGCCGTTTGAGTCTGCTCAGTTGTGACGAAGCTGGCTACCTTCCCAGCTCCGACTGTGCTGAGGTCATTGCAGTTTTCTATTAGAAGGGAGGGTGTGCAGTTGTGGGGGGTTGGGTGCAAGCAGTCATCACGGACGCAGTAACTTCAGGCGGTTTCTCATGCCAGAAGAGCTCATTTCCTTCTGAACCGCTCTGCTGTGGTGTTAACTGTGTATCTGGAATCTTTGCAGCGTGACCGCTTCGTGTGGTAAAATTAGATTTTATCTGTACCCAGTAGGGGGTAAAGTAGCGTCAGGTGGGGCATTTTCCTGTATGATTTTTTTTTTGGGTGCCTTTTATTTCTCAGGAAATGGCTATATAAATTGTTTCCACCCAACAGCTTACCGTATTTTCCGGCGTATAAGTCGCAGTTTTTTTTACTGATTTTCATGCCCTGCGACTTATAGGGCGAAGCGACA
>JARVGV010001030.1:14338430-14356521 GCA_031762435.1 Hypsolebias longignatus | reverse complement strand
ACCACGTCGGTGTTATCTGAAAACTGTCAGAACTTGTTCTTTTGTGTCCACCCACAAGACAATAAAAACGCAGCACAAACCAAGCAATTCGGACTTCACCCCCGACCTGGTCGGCGTGATGCTCCCCTTTGCAAAGCTGTGACGTCGGAAAACTAACTCTTTGTCTCCTTGTGCAAATTCTTTATTTAAGGGTTGCAGGTTTAAAACAAAACCTATCATTGCACCAACACCAAAAGTCATAGCAGCCTTCTCCTGAATGAGCTGAACATTTTGATGTATGATTTGTTAAACAGCTTGAAAACTGGGACGAGCTTCATAAGCATTCACACCATTAGGCGCCTACAGTTAATTTATTTATTTGTCATTTTTATGGGTTCACTTAATGTAAAGTGATACAAAAGTTTGTGTGGCTGTTATTTTCTAGTGTGGAAAGAGGATCAGTTGCTTATCTTGGTCAAGAATGAAAACACAGGAACTCTGTAGAGAAGGACTTATATGTCACACAAACTCAGAAAGCTTAAAATTGTTGTTTCTCCAACAATGATGGCTAAACAAGCCATACAACGTATTGTGCATAAAATTCAAGACAGGTGGTTTTTCTAAGCTCTCACCACAGCGGCCTGTTCCAATATACTCACTTTAAGGACTGCCCTTAAACACAATCAATCATCCACAGCTTTTCTGCCTCGTTTGAGTCCCAGAATATGAGTAACCGAGTCTTATTGTCTCGGACGTTGCTATGGGTTTCCCCGAGTTTGTCCCCCTGAGCGTGAAGGGTCAGTTCCCAGCAGGAAGAAGACAAGCGGCTGTACTGGAATGTTTTCCTGATTAATAAACTACCTGGCAAACGGGAACGCACAAAAGAGTGGAGGCACACTTACTGGAAAAGAAGTTATGTCTCTTTGAGATAAAATACTTAGAAGATCACCCATTTGTTATTTTTTAGTGCAAAACAATTTGACCTGTAGGGATAATTAAAAAAAAATCTGATAAAAGCGAGGCAGGAGGAGCATCAGGCGGGCGGCTGTTCAGAGCCACTGCAGCAGGGGAGGTCCTTGTAAACCTTTTAAGTTTAAAAAAATGGCAGTGATTTGAGTGGCTGCTCAGCGAGAAAGTGCTCCCCTCGAAACATAGATCATTCTCTGGATGCTTGAGCTGAGGCCTTGATGGGACAAGCGGGCCTGTAAGGAGCCCTCGACGAGCAGATTTGAAGTCTAAAGGACACTGTGAGAGCATTTCTCAGAAAAACATGCCTCATGTTTTTTCTCTCAAGCAGTCATTTCTATGTTCTGTCTTGTAGTTTATGAGGATTTAAATGTTTTCTCAAATTTAGACTCTTTTATTTGCAGCTTAATTAAGACTATTATTTTGCTGCTGTTTATAAATTAAGAGAATTTAGCTTTGGTATGTCACTGGTGTACTGTATTTTTTGGACTATAAGATGCATTAAGCGAAATAAAACAGTCAGATAAGTCAAACTTTATTCAACTCATTCACAATAGCCACATAAAATCGGTTTGAGGTCAGTAAGCACAACCAGAATTAATACACAAGGCGCTTAAGTGCACCTTACAGTCTGAAAAATACGGTATTAGAATTTAGCAACTGAGCAGCCGAAACAGAAAAACAAAAGAGGTTTAATGTGAAATTATTGAGTTCAGTTTAAATAAACTAGTTGCCTCTGAGCTGCTGTAAAAATATTAAACCTCCAAACACAGACAGAACCGCTCATAACTGTAAGATTTACAGAAATCTGCGTCAGTTTGGGCATTTTCATAGAAAAACCTCTAAATTAAGAACACACTGTCTCACATTCCCTTTTCAACAGCTTTATGTGTTTTCAGAGTCCACATCTTAAAGTCGTAAAGAATCCCCAGGATTTCAGAGCAAAAACATCTTTTTTACGTCATCCTTTGGGCTTTTTTTTTTTTTTTTTTTTTGCTGCCTATCAGACTGGGAGGTTTCTCATTCAGATGTTCTTGGTGAAAACAGAGTTTTAGTGTTTTCTCCTTAATAAAAGCCAAACCTCACTTTTCTTTTGTTTTCTGCTCTTAAGCTTGTCATTCCCTTCCACTTCTCCTTTGTGCCTCACACTCGGGCAAAAGAGAAGACCACAACAAGTTGCTGACTTCTTTTAAAGGCTGAAGAAATCTTGGGCGTTTGTAAGGCACTTATAGCCTCTACATTCCTGCACAGGGGGCGGGTATTTAAGCAGGTACTTTTGCAGTTTTGTCTTATGGCTATTTTTTGGAAAAGGTGGAAATGTAGTTTACTTACGCCAGTGCTATGATGCTCAGAGGTCGCCCTGCCAACGATTCGAACCGCATCAGCGTCTTCATGTTGTCAGAGGAAAGGCCCATCCCGCTGTCTGACTGACCCTGAGGAGGACCAAACAGATAAATAATAAAATTGTTTATGACAGAAAATAGAACAACAATAAAAACATCAGTAGAAGAACAATCTGTGATGGAGAACTATGACAGTTTTAATGTATCTGTACTTGTTTGTGCTCAGATTTGTTGAGCGGTGTATGCAGATAAGCTTCTAATGGATTCAGCAAAGCACTTTGTTTACATTGAGTGCAAACCCACATTTCAGATTTACATCTGGAAACCTAAACTCTTTCAAACTACATCATTTAAAGAGAACCTTTTTTATGTTAAATTTTATATTTGTGTGGGCAGCACAGTGGTGCAATTGGTAGAGCTGCAAGCCACCTCCCAGTGAGAAGGTTGCTGGATTGAATCCCAGATATGGGGGGGTGCTTTCTGGATGGAGTTTGCATGTTCTCTCCAGTAATCTTGTTTCCTCCCACAGACCACAAACATGCGTGTTAAGTACAAAGTTGGTAACTCTAAATTGTCCTTGTGTGAGGGAGTGAATGGTTGTTTGTCTCGTTTGTCTTCCTGTGATGGACTAGGGACCTGTCCAGGGTGTCCCCCACCTGTTACACAGTGATTGGATATGGGCACCAGTGACCCCCGCAACCCAGAAAGGAAGAAGTGGGTAGAACGGATGGATGTTATACTTTGTGATGAAACTTTTGGGTAAACCCTCATTAGCATCTCTTTTGTACAATAAAATAAAATCTACCATGGAAACATTATGAACATTTAATATCTTACCTGTTGTAGATGGTTCTTTGAATGGCTTCGGTCTGGGGAAATAAAGTTTAATTCTGACAAGATTAATGAGCTAATGGCTAGTCCAAATACTACAGTGGATTATTTAAAAAAAAAAAAAAAAAAACTGAAATCAATGACTGATATAGAAGTTGTGAGTCTGGAGTTGTTCCATGACTGCAGCAAAACAACTTTGGTGCTTTCAGCTCATGTCTGGTCAGAATTAAACTCAATTCCTTCAAACTGAGGCAACATAAAAAGTCATCTATAACAGGTAAGACATTAACGGTTCATGACCTTCTCACAGAAACCCTCTTCAAAGATCTGAACGATCACATTGAGCTACAAAGCATATACTGTAGTTTGTTTCTGCTTCACCTTGAGGCAGAATATCTCACCTCGTGGTTTTCATTTGTCCCCGTCTCCATGGTGATCTCGTCAAAAGTTTTAACACTAGCTGGACGGATCTTGATGTTCCTAGAAGAAAAGAGGAAAAAAAAAACAACTTCAATCCTTACAGTTTGAAGAATCCTTTAAATGACGCTAAAGTCAAGTTCAGCAACCAAACTGCAGGAACTTTACTTAAATCAACTTTGTGCAGCGTTGATGACGCTGTAGTTTGAAACACACAGTTTGCTTTGCATGTCAACACTTAGAGCTGAGTTTAACTTCAGCTGCTGCTTTTCAGCACCTTCTCAATAAAAACACTTGTTGGACCTGTGAAAACCCAAGAGCTCCACAAATATTATTTTAAGCGGGCCTACATCTTGACGCGGGCTCCGTGTTTTAGGGGGGAAATTCTTGACAGGAGCTAAAAGCCCAGGAGCCGCCATGTGTGTACGTTTCTTATCGAGGCTCGGTCCAGTTCTCATTGTCTTCAGGTCTGACTTTAACGTTCTCCTGTTGAATTAAATAACAGGAAAATAACGCTTTGGGTATTTTTTTTTTTTTTTCATACAGAATGTAAAAATGATCGCGTCTTATCGGTTTGTCTACATCATTGTGAGGATTAGTTTACGTGTGTGCGACAAGGTGATTTATTTGCTTTGGATGCAGGTTCCACAGAGAAGTTACAGCAGATTTGAGCCAACAGCCAGACAGGCTAGCAGCTGTCTGCAGAAACATGATTGTACAAGAAAATATGAAACAAATGCAAGTTTTGAGCTGATGAAAGGTTATAAATAAAAAAACTTGAAGGGGATAAAAGTGTTAAAGTTCACCCAGAGGGAGGAGTAAATGCAAAATGTTGTGTCCGCATGCTAGTTAGCAAAATATCTCCTGAACCAGAGGATGGAGTTCAATAAAACTGTCAGAATGTAATCATTAGGTTGACATCTACAACCATTTAACGTTTTTGACTCGTCTAATTTCAACATGGCGGCTAACGATGCCTGATCTCGGAAAACACAAAAATGGCTATAACGCAATTTTACAGATGTTAGGCTAACATTTGGTGTGGTAGTGGCTGAGCATTGACCTCAACACATTCTTTGAGGGCAAGATCTTTGCTTGAAAAACTTGTCATTCATTCAACCTGCATTTATACAGATAAATCACATTGAGCCTCAAAGACTTATTTACAAGTTATAAAATTTTGGAGTCAACCTAGTTTGTTTGTTAGCAAAATATCTCATTAACCACAGTACGGATTTCAACAAAACTCTCAGAAAGTAGAACTACGGTAATAGTGTGAATGTTTATGAAGCATTCACACTATTGTGATCCATTTTTCTCCTGTGCGTTTTTCAGCGTAATTCTTGTCCCGTAGTCTTCGAGCTAGTTCAACAAATCATAAATTAAAACGTTAAGCTCTTTCAGGACAATCCTTCTTCTTTGACTTTTGGCATTGGTGCAACTTTAGCTTTTTGAAATATTTAGCCTTTTCTGTCATTTTTTTTCTTCTTCGAGTTCTTTTAACATTCTTCAAATCTTTAAAGCTGTTTACACTCTTTTGCTGCTCCTTTCACATTTTGCTCTGGTTCAGCTTCTTTCAGCTTCCTTGTGCAAATTTTAACATTTTTCAGCTATTTTCAGCTAATCTCAGCTGTTTTTGTGCTCCTTTTAGATTATTTCTGCTAACTACAACTAATGTGCTTCTTCTAACTTCTTTCTGCTGATTTCAGCTCGTTATGCTCTTATCAGCTTAGTGCAAGTCTCCGCCTTTTCTACTATTTCAGCTGTAAAACAGCTATATAACAGATATATAAGCTGTTTTATGCAAATTTAAGATTTTTTTCTGCTAATTCCTGATTTAATACACTTATTTAACTTTTTTCAGCCTAATTCAGCAAAAAAATGTTCTCTCCACTTCTTTCTTGTATTTTCAGCTTCTTTCTGCTTTTTTAAGCTACTTTTCATCTGTTTTTATTTTATTTTATTTTTTTATGTGGGTGGGGGGTAATTGTAGCTTTGTTCAGATAATTTTTAATTATTTTGTGCTAATTTCTGCTTCTTTCAGCCAAATTGGGCAAACATGTTTTTTTTCTGCTTTCTTATGCTCATTTAAGCTTGCTCTACATTTTCAGCTACCTTTTTAGAACAGTTTAGCTCATTTCAGCTGTTTTAAGATAAATTCAAGTTTTTCTTGATAATTTCTGCTGCTTTCAGCCCAACTAACTTCTTTCTCCTAATTTCAGCTTATTACCGTATGCTCCTTTCAGCTTTCTTCAGCAAGTTTCAGCTTTTTCTGCCATTTCAGCTACTATTTAGCTGTTTTTATGCAAATTTTAGCTTTTTCAGCTAATTCCATTTTTTTGTGCTCATTTCAACTCTTTCCACTTCCTTCTCATAGGTTAATATAATTTCCCTAGTTAGCTTTATAAGTTGATCCAATTAAAAATGGACACCAGAGCTAATAGCTCTCAGCTTACCAAAAATGAATACTGCAGTGAATTTTAAATTTGGTGTGGTGGTAGCTGAGAGTCATCCACAACACATCCTGTAACTGTTAACATATCATGCAAGACATTATAATAACAGGTGACATGCAGTCCTTCCATGAATGAAGGGCCTTTAGTAAATTATTGGTGTGAAAAGGATAAAATTGGAAGCATTTGGTGGATAAAGTGTTTGATTCAGTAATGACCCGTGAGCTCACCAGTTGCCCCCTGAGTCACGGTGGGAAACGGGTCGTGAGCTTGTCTCCTTCATCTCCGCGGTTACGTTTGGCTCTCCCACTTTCACCAGCAGGGCTGTGTTGATGGGTATGTAGTGTTTGCCCTCCTATAACAACAAGAGTCAGATTTATAGTTGATGTTTGGGCCACTACGCAAACAAATGCATGCAAAGGTGGTGGTGAGCAGCCAAAGAAACTACAGCGATGCTAAATAAATCCAAGGACAGAATCATGAAGTAGGTGCAGTCCCAGACTTCCTGCTGTGATTTCTTTTTTTTTGACTAGACCATTACAATAGACTCATTGTATTAAAATATGATAGAGATGACATGATGGCTTCTCTTGTCTTCATCTTTTGTTAATATGCAAGGCATTTTTCAAAAAAAAAAAAAAAAATTAAAAAAGCCTCAGAGATTCAACCTTTCAGTTCTTAGAGCACTGTATCATAATTCCACCTTATCACAGCGAGTAATTACCTTTGTATGTGTGCATTTTGTTTTGCCTGTTAGCAAAATATCTTATGTCCTACATGTTCAGTATATGTTCTGAAGTGTGTTTTCTTTAGTGGGACAGAAGATGTGATTCCATACAGAGTTGAGTGTTACAGAAACTCTGATTGTCAGCATTTTTTTTTTCAGTGAATGCAGAGTCTGTGACTAGTTCTGTAAAAACTGACGACTAATAAAGTGATAAAACAAAGCTGAGTCAAACAAGAAGGGATACAAAGCATTAAGTTTTGGTATTTGGTGTTTATAAACTGAAATAATATAATATCTGGAGGTTTTTGTCTGTCGTACCTGCTGCACGCTGGCCTGAAGCAGGTCCCCGAGCCGCTCCACCAGCTCAGTGAAAGTCGGTCGCTGCTGTGGCTCACCCTGCCAGCAGTCCAGCATGGTCTGATATCTATAAATAAAGAATAAACCAATCATCACACGCTGCAAGCCTTTAGCATGGAGAACGAACACTCCTGATGCCAGAAGCAGCAGACTTTGTGTTTGAGTTGATGTGTTTTGAACACAGAAGAGAACAGGACGGGTGGTCCTTTCATCTCCAACAAATCAGATCCGCCCCACCTCTAAACCATCATCCTAACCAGCAAAAACCTTGTTCCATAAGCCTTCTGACAAGCTGTCAGCATCTCTAATCCATGGAGGACTCTGAGTCTTAATGTGAACACAGTGCCCCACTATCCTTCATTTTGTTGGATATTAGAAACAGAGGTCTGCCGCTGCCGTTTTCAATTATGTTCTCAGCATGACACTGATTGCAATCCATCTATAACAGGCATTAATGTGGCCACTAGGACTCCCTTGTATCATCACAGTTGGGTCTGAAGACTCCACCTCCACATTTGTGTGTAGTCTGACCCAGTTTAAGAGGGCCAAGCAGCTCACACCTTGATGAATGTAGAGGGTGATCATCCAGGTGGTTTTCCTTCCAGCTGTGCAGGATCACAGCTCTTATGTATATCACCATGCAGGAAGAGGACACATTGTATGATTGCACAACTTCAACCACACTTCCTGCCTTCTGCGTAATGAGAATAAATAGCACGGCTCCACATGTTGAGGGTCACAGAGAGTGGGGCATATCTGAAGAGGAAAGATTATGCAGAAGTGTTTTTAATTCTTCTGGTGGAGTAAAGAGCTGCAGGATGGGAAACGACGAGCATCCTTTTATTGTGCGCCCACTCTCCGCAGAGCATCCGCTAAATTCCTCTGCCATGCATCAGAACCGTAGCGTCTTAAGAACAGGCGCTGGATAGCATTCCAGATGAAGTTAAGGGTTGGTACAAGTTAAGTGACACAAGCTGGAAACTCGTGTGGTTTTCATCATTCTTATGTCCCACATTTGGGATGAGGGTCAGTGTCAAAACCTGGGCTCAGAGCACACCTGAGGTTAACTGCAGACCTCTTCTATGAGGAGATTTCCCTCTGTTGACTCTGAGCTCATCACGTTCCAACTGATATCAAAGGGAGTTTATCTCACCTTCAAACTCCAGGAAGGCCTCTCAGCCATGGGAATGTCAAGTATTCAAATGGGAGCATCGACTGTGTTTTATTTAATAGATAACCTGAATTGAGATAGAAAGAACAAAAAGAGTCTTGGCTCCGACAGAGCCCTTCAATCTGGGTTATATTACGAGCATCAGATCTAATCATCTGCTTTTGTGAAGCTGATAACTTCACTTAACTGTACCTTTTGATAAAGCAATGTTACAAAGCATAAGTCCAGAGTCTTCCTGTCAAAATAAATGCAATTTCACATTGTCAATCACTTTAAATTAAGAACAGCCACATGCCATGCTGGGAACAAGATTAAACAAAAAAGTCCGACTTTCTGCATTATTGACTGACAGCAGTGATACCAAAGAAGAGGGTTCGGGTCGGATCGAGTCCTGTAACTCAGAAAACTTCATAACTCGGGGAGCTCTGCCTCCAGATGTGGCCTTTGGACACTCGTGTGCTCGGTTTACATCTGCACCAGCGTCAGTCAGAAGCTACTTCAAAGCTTTAAAGCTCAGAGCTGCACTGCTAATCTGTATCAATGTTACCTCCTGCTACTGTCGGTGCAGGATTACCCATGATTCTTATCAAACACTTTGGCCCGCTGCTGCAGACCCAAGGAGAGAACAATACACCGAAATACACAGACATTTGAAGTAAATACAATCACTCCTGCAAACAGGATGGATGTGTTGAGCATGATTTGAACAATGTTTTGTGTTTAGTGCACAACAATTAAAGGAATTCTCACATTTCCGTTGGAGCGTAATCTGGCGCCCTCATCCTGGTGCCATCTTTTAGTTTGCAGCAAAACTCTTCATCAAGCTGGACGCCAGGATATGGAGAGGCACCTGGAAGAAAAGAGTAAAAAGAAGATAACAGCTGTGTTGCATTTAAATAAAATCGTTTGTTTTTCTTTTTAAAAAGACCATTTGTGAGCCTACATGTCTAAGAAACAAGGTGTAACTGCACCATGTCTGCACCATGTCTGTCAAATAATAACTAGAGAAATTTTGTTTCCTGCAAAAATGCAGTGTGAATGCTTATTGCTGAAGTACTTGCTGAAAAACAGCTGAAACGTACCTGAAATGGAAGAACAAGCCTATGTTAGCAGAAGAAAGCAGAAAGAACGCATATTTGCTGAATTACGCAGAGATGAGCATAAAAATTAGGAAATTAGTTACAAAAGCTAAAATTAGCAACAACAACAACAAAAAAGGCTGAAAAGTAGCTGAAAAGGCAGAAAGAAGCTTAAACTACCAGAAGGAAGTGAAAGGAGCTGAAATGAGCTAAAAAATAAAAAAAAAGGAATTACAGGTAGTCCTCGACTTACGGCAACTCTGACTTAAGAACGGGTGTGCGGCGCAGCGTTAGCATACATTTTACATGTATTTCCTCGATTTACGGCAAAAAATCCGGACTTACGAACGGGTGCGGCGCCACGTGTAATGAATTCCGACTTACGGCAAAATTGGGTTACGAACGGATTGTAGGTACGGAACCCGTTCGTGAGTCGAGGACTACCTGTAGTTGTAAAAGCTAAAATTAGCATATAAACAGCTAAGAAGTAGCTGAAATGACAGAAAAACTTTAAACTAGCAGAAATAGGCTGAAAGGAGCATAACAAGTTGAAGTTAACATAAACAAGTTAATTAGGCTGAAAGTAGCAGAAATTTACAATAAAATAAAATAGATAAATAAAAATAAAAAGCTACTTGAAAAGGTAGAACAAGCTTAAATCAGCAGAAGAAAGCAGAAAGAACATGTTTGCCCAATTAGGCTGAAAGAAACAAAAATTAACGCAAAAACTGGAAATGATCTGAAAACAGCCCAAATTAGCAAATAAAAAAACCCCAGCTGAATGTAGCAAAAATAGCAGAAAGAAGCTTAAATTAGCAGAAGAGAAAGAGCATATTGTTGATGAATTAGGCTGAAAAAGTTAGTGCAAATAAATGTGGAATAGCTGAAAAAGCTAAAATGAGCATAGAAAACTAAATATAACAGATATAGCAGAAATGGCAGAAACGTGCAGAAATAAGCTGAAAGAAGCATAAGCTGAAGTTAGCAGAAAGAAGTTAGAAGAAGCACAAACATGTTAGCAGCAATAATTTGAAAAGAGCACAAAACAGCTGAAAAAACAGCTTAAATTAGCTGAAAGTAACTGAAAAAAAGTTACAATTTGCACAAAGAAGATGAAAGAAGATGAACCAGAAGAAAATGTGAAAGGAGCAGTAAAAGGTTGTAAACATCTAAAAACTCGAAGAATGTAAAATGAGCTCATTTCAGTTTCTATGAGAAAAAAGTGTCAGAAAAGGCTAAATCTTTCAAAAAGCTAAAGTTGCACTCTAGCAGGATTGTCCTGAAAGAGCTGAACATTTTGATATATGATTTGTTGAAGTAGCAAAAAAATTGCGGAAAGAGAAAGATGCTGAAAAACATACGGAAGAAAAGTGGGTCTCAATAGTGTGAATGCTTCACAAACATTCACACAATTATTCACAGTGACAAAATAACAACTTCATTGAGTGTAAATGTGAGAACATTTCGAAAGCTGAAAGAACCTTTAAAAAGACGTGATTAACTGCATGTTTGCTGAACTTTACTCCAGAGTGAAGGTTCAAATTAGAAACAGTTGGATAATTTAACTGTGGTTCAGTCTTTACATATATTACAAGAAAAGAGCTGTTTTTCTCCTTTAGCTGCAACATAAATCTGTCTTATTTCTCACTCACCAACCTAAAGGGACCCTCCACGACTATTTATTTTTGATCCACTAAAGCGGGGAATAAAGATTTAATGCAGACCTAAAGCGCTTCATGCACTTTATGGGAAAGCATGAGAACATATAGCACCAGGTTAGCTGTGTTGTTGATTTTGGAAAGCGCTATTTATTCTCACATTTTTCTGACACATTAGATTTTATTTTTGTTAGTTTGAATTCCCATGAATGACATAATTAATCAGATTTGAGGCAATCCAAATCCAACAAAGATAATCTGATGTTTGTGTAAAAAAAGAAAACATTTCAGCTCTAGGAGTCACCGTTCAGATGGATCACATTTCCAGCTGCAGCTGATGTGAATCCATTTTTTTAAAGGAGAGAATTGGTGTGAAAACAGACAGGAGCTGAACTGGGCCTCTCATATTCACGGCAGGGGGAGTCTCAACTTTCAAACTTTTGTTCACTGACACAAACATGTTAATGTCTCTTTTAAATTATTAGTTGGATTTATTTAAGTGTGCAAATGTGCAACCTATGGTTTAATCACTCAGTTTGAATATAATTAAAAATAAATAAATACATGCATGTTATTTTTTAGCTTTAAGCTTGTATTTAGCCACTTTTAGGCTTTAGTTAGCCTGTGAGACTTTAGATTTTAGCTACATTTTTGCTACTTTAAGCTTCTATTCCTTTTGATACATTTAGCTTTTAGCTAGTTTTCTGCTTTATTTTAGGTTTTAGCTGGTATTTTACTCCTTTTAGGTTTTAGTTAGCAATTACTTTACTTTAAAGCTATTTTCTTTAGCTTTTAGCTACCCATTTGCTACTTTTAGTTACCCTTTTGCTACTTTTACATAACATTTCTCATGTTTTGTGACCAGCTTTTTTGTCCAGTTGTTAGTTTTTCCATGATCATCATTTCCCTCAGTTCCTCTGCCTCTCACACCTGCTAGTCATCTGCAGTCATCCCAGCTGCATTCACTTAGTAATCGCCTCACCCAGTATATATTTGTGCTCAAACTCGTCTTGCTTTGAGTTTGTGTTTAACTTCTGGATGAACAGTTGCAACAAAGACTCCCTGAACTGTTTAGGTGTTCATCCAGGTGTTGTTTTCTAACCGTTTAAGTAAAATCCATCCAGTGGTTCACAAGATATTTTGCTAACAGACACACGCACAAACACAGATAAATATACAATCATCCGCCTTTCATGGCACTGGGTCATAAATATTTCGTAAAAAGAGCAAACTTGTAGAATCAGTTTGTAAACCTTCTGCAGTCTAATGGCTGAAGCTGTCATAAAACAAGTGGTTGGGTTGATGAACGAAGAACACAAATGACGGTTCACATTTGGGACACAAGAAGATAGAGCTGTCGACACATTTTAATAAGCTAAAGAAGCAAAAGGATCAATAACAGACAAAAGACTTCCGAACGAGACTAAAGCGCTTCAGACAAGAGTGACAAGAACAGCAAGGATCTACAACAAACAAAGAAACCTGAGGAGTTTAATTACACCGAGGGAGGAGATTGATCAGAGATTGGGAGGATGATCAGTAAAACTGATAAAAAGAATAAAACCTACAAAAAGCTAAAATATAATGTCAAGAAACAAAGAAGAAAATCTACAATTAATCCTAAAAAGCCATGACAAAATGAAATAAGCATGTTTTAGGACAGTTTTGTGCACATTCTGAACATATTGGACTGGTGGTTTGTCAGATGAATGAAGGAAGACTTTAAGATTAAAAAGGTACAATAACAAACAGAGGAGAAGTGTGTGATCAGAGAATCACATAGAGAGGTTAAATATATTTCATAAAGAAAAAGCCCAGTTGCCTTCTATTCAAGTACTGTATTTAGAATTACCATGGCAAATATACAATGCAATTTTACATTTTAAATTTTACAATCCAAATTTCATCATATTGATAATCCCACACTCTAGAATATCTGAATGTAAAACGATAATATCTGGAACATTTGAGCATCAAAAACTAAATTAAATTCTCTTAAAAAATACCTGACTCACTTTTGCTTTTACCGGTAACTATTTTATTTGTAATTTGAATTGTTAACAGAAACTATAAAAGGAAACAAATGAAAAAGTAAGTGCTGTGAACTCTCTGGTGTCATGATTACAATTTGACACAACTGTAGTAGGTAAAAACTAATTTAGTCCTTCTGCTCCCTTGGTGACCTGCATTAATTCATGTGAAGTCATGCTTCAGAACAGCACTGAGCCACGATGTGCAGACAGCCACAGATCAACGCACAATTGCCGCCTAAAAGGCTGCAGCGTGAACACAGCAGCGTGAACACAGCAGGGCTGCACTTCTACACCGATCTGGCTGCTTGATTTCTGGGAGTTTATGTTGCCAGCTGGGATAAAACAGATCGCTTTTATAGGGACGTAGATTTAATGTCCCATGCCTGTCCCCGTATTCACAAGCTTACACAAGTGCTAATGTTTTCTGCACTAGCAGCCTGAAATAAACTGTTTTTTTAGACTGACAATAAGATTTCATGCCCCACAGGGGTACTTAAACAGCAGAAGAAGACAGTTTTTACTCAGTGCATCTGGTGAGGCTGTTCAGCACCGAAGGCCAATGCACAAAGCTCTCCTCACAATAAACATACAGCAGATGATAAACTGCAGTTTGAATAAGAAGCAAGTAATGCAACTAAAATAAAACTAGAGAAACTGCATTTCCTGTGAAAATGCAGTGTGCTTATTGCTGAAGAACTTGCTGAAAAACTGCTGAAAAGTAGCTGAAATTAGGAACAAGCCTGCATTTGCAGAAGAAAGCAGAAAGAACACATATCTGCTGAATTAGTTTTAAATAAGCAGGAATTAGCAAAGAAAATTTAGGAAATTAGTTTAAAAATATATGTGAAATTAGCAAAGCATGTCTGAAAACTACAACGTGGCTGAAAAGGCAGAAACAAGCTTAAACTACCAGAAAGAAGTGGAAAGAGATGAAATGAGCTTAAAAATGTGGAATTACCTGGAAAAAAATAAAATAAAATTAGCATCAAAACAGTATCTGAAAAAGAAGAAAAAGCTGAAAGGTGCATAACAAGCTGAAATTAGCAGAAAGAAAGTATTGGGCTGAAAGGAATTACCAAAACAAAAACAAAAAAACTTGAATTTATCTGAAAACAGCTAAATGTAGTTAAAAATAAATATTTTTTTTTTTAAAAAAGCTAAAATGGAAGCTAAAAAATAGAACAAGCTTAAATTAGTAGAATAAAGTAGAATGAACGTTTGCCCAATTAGGCTGATAGAAGCAAAAATTAGCACCAAAAAGTTGGAATTCTCTGAAAAAAGCTGAAATTAGCACACAAGAAAACAGCTGAAAGTAGCTAAAAAAGCAGAAAGAACCTTAAATTAATAGACGGAAGTGGAGCGTGCACATTTTTGCTGTATTAGGCTGAGAAAAGTTGAAACAAGTGCAAAACAATCTAGATGAGTTGAAAAAGCTAAAAAAAAAAAGACTTATATCAGCTGAAATAACTGAAACTAGCAGAAATACACTAAAATGAGTATAACAAGCTGAAATTAGCAGAAAGAAATTAGAAGAAGCACAAAAATGTTGTTGTTAGCAGAAAAAAGCAGAAAGGAGCACAAATTAGCAGAAAAAAAACTGCTGAAAGTAGCTGAAATTAGCTGAAAAAAAAAACATTAAAATTTGCACAAGGAAGCAAAAAGAAGCTGAACCAGAACAAAATGTGAAAGGAGCAGTAAAAGGTTGTGAACACATCTAAATATCTGAAGAATGTAAAATGAGCTAATGTCATTTTCTATGAGAAAAAATGTGGCAGAAAAGGTCAAATATTTCACAACGCTAAAGATGCACTAATACAAAAAGTCATAGCAGGATTGTCCTGAAAGATTTGAACCTTTTGATTTATGAGTTGTTGAAATAGCTTGAAAATTACGGGACAAGAACTGCGCCGAAAAACAAACAGAAGAAAAACGGATCACATTAGTGTGAATGCTTCAGAAGTGTTCACAAAACTAAAGTGCAAATAAAAAACACAAAATAAGTCCTGATATGTATTATTATTATTTCAAAGATTTCATTGACTTATCTGAATACAAAAATGTGCCCAAAGTGTTAGTACTTGAAGTTTGTGTTGTGGACTACTCTTAGCTACTACCACACCAAATTTGAACTTGATAGCTGTAGAACTGACTGAATTAAAACCTTTTATGTGTTTTAGTTTTAAGTCAGTCTGCTGTGTCAGCCATCTTGAAATGGGTTAATTCCAAGGTCATCAGTTGTACATGTACATTCAATGATTATTTTAGACATTTTGCTAACAGACATACACACAGAGAGACACAAGCAAAAACATAAGAGTCTTTAGAACAAGTTTTTGCACATATTTTTATAACAAATTCTTTAGGGTTGGAAGTTTATTCAAGTTTCCATGGCTCTCTTTTATGATAAAGTGTATAAGCGGCCACTATATGAGAGGCAGTGGGGGTTAAATAGTTGAGCTTAAGCTTTAATTTCCTTTTAATGAAGAAAAAGGGCATCAGCTTCTCTTAGGTTTTACTGCAGAAAGCTTCAAAACAGAGAACCTACAGAGAGACTGGAGAACAAAACACCAGAAGAAAACCTGACAGAGGAGCACACTGCCGTGCAAAAACTTTTCTCTTTGCGTCTGATTAGGCAACAGTTGATCTTGCTCAGAGCACCTGTTTCAGCTCTGTTCCAGGGGTGAAATATCTTTAATGTTTCACAGAACGACCAGAGTGCTGCAAGGTGTGGTTGCAACTATAAAATGAAATTTAATAAATATATACAAACTGAACATTTCTTTCACTAAAGTAAACAGCAGGAGTCAATATTTAACCTCCATGCCTTGTAGCCAGTAGGAGTTTGTGACACTCACCCAGAGAGAAGATCTCCCACATGAGAACGCCAAAGGACCACACGTCACTCTGAGTTGTGTAGATCTTGTCAAATATGGCCTCGGGAGCCATCCACTTGAGTGGCAGTCTAGCCTGTGACCGAATATTAAAATCAGGTCAGAAAACACTTCCCCCCCCCCACCTTTGCACGCCTCACTTATCAACACCAGCCCTGACTGTTTCCTAACATCTGTAAAAAGTCAGACAGTTTAGACTCCGCTACGCCAAATTCTGTCCTCAAAGCACAAGTAAACAAACAGAACTGTGCTGTTTTTCCTGAATCACGTTTATTTTTCTTGCCATTTATTAATGGAAAAAATTTTTGAGCAAGCCAATGACCATCTAACAGTTTTATGTTAACTTACATCTCCTTTGCGAACATAATCGGGGTCTTTGTAGATGTCTCTGGCGAGCCCAAAGTCACAGATCTTCACAACGTTGTTCTCAGACAGTAGGATGTTCCTCGCAGCCAGATCGCGATGAATGCACTGACGGAAAAAGCAAAAAGAAAACGCAGAACGGCGTTAAAACTCCAATTTGCATTAATGACTGGAGATTTCCGCGTGCGTTTTGTGCTCGGCGTGGCCCGCGCAACTGCATGCAGGAGAAACATCTGGTCAAACTATCAGAAACAGCACCAGAGGAAATATTTTTCTCGTATCCAGGTTAAGACATAATAGTCTGCTGCAGGTTATTTACAACAATGGACTCATTCTCTAATCAGCCTCATCCGGTCCCCCGTAAACTTATGAATGACTTGAGAAATCAAAAGGATCAAGGCTGACATCCTTTACAAATCACAGGGGGGTTGGGGGGGATTATGATAAAACAAACACAAGTACAGTAGGCCGAATCAGAAATGATGCCGTCTCTTTTAAGTTCTGCTTTGCAGTAGCTTGATTCATATTTTACACTTTTATGGTCTACTTTTCTACAGTATTTTAAAGATTTCTACTTTTTTAAATTCACAATTAAAAAAACGAAAGGCCTAGCACAGTATTTCTTGAAAGAAGTGCGGAAAAGTAATTACCGTATTTTTTGGACTACAAGGCACACTTAAAATTTAATTTTCTCAAAAATCGACAGTGAGCCTTATAATCCAATGTGTCTTATGTATTAATTCTGGTTGTGCTTACTGACCTCGAACCGATTTTATGAGGTTATTGTGAATGAGTTGAATAAAGTTTGACTTATCTGACTGTTTTGTTTCACGTAATACACCTTGTAGTCCGAAAAATACGGTAAATGAAACAATTTCACAATTAAAATGGATAGTTATCGTTTTGGTCAAAATTTAGGATTACGCAAGCTGTTGTGCAAATGTTGCGAGATCTCACAAAAAGTGCTGGTGCTCATAGTTTGTGTTGAAGATGACTTTCAGCTACTACCACGTCAAAACAGTCGTTTTTTTTTTAAACTTTTTTCCATTGGCTGAGCTCAGTTAACCCTGGCAGACATCTTGGATTCACTGAACTCCATAAAACAATCAGCTGGAGATGCAATGACTTTTTGTTAAAATTCATCCAACGGTTCATGAGAAATTTTGCTAACAGACGAACAGAGTTTGTGCGATCGGTCAACGTTTGGAGTTTAAATTGGTTTAAACTATAAACGTGACAAATGTTGTTAAGTTCCTCTAAATCTGTTCGAGTTAGAGCCATTTTTTAGGTTGTTTAGGTTGCTTAGCTGTGGCAGCCATTTTGAATTGGGTTGACATGTGAGTAAAAAAAAAAAATCACTCTTTTACTTTCTGTGGCGGGTGATAATGTAACGTATAAAATCTGTCTCCCTTTGAAGGGAATACCTTTCGTGAAGCCAGGAACTCCATGCCTTTTGCAACCTGAAAACTGTAGCAGATTAAATCCTCCAAAGTCAGGACTCTCTTGTATAAATCTTCAGATTCTGTGAAACAAAACCAGATTAATTTCATTTTTAATCAAAAGTAGTTTTTCATCATTTCAAGACAGGTCTGTTTTTAAAGGCGGTCAGCTCCCTACACCTGTCAGATTAATCAGATAAGATGAAACGAGGCACGAGGAAACACAAGGGTCCCATCCTGCCTTTAAACTTGTCCCGTCCCAGTCTGTCTTTGAGACATCAAAAACAAATTGTCTTCATTGTTTTAGGATGTAAGGTGAACGAGCGGAGTTTAAGCAACTCCCAAGGAGTCCTTCCACCGCTCCACCTGAGTAAACAGCTAATC
>JARVGV010001030.1:14322643-14333951 GCA_031762435.1 Hypsolebias longignatus | reverse complement strand
GTCACTTTTAAAAACCCTTGGCCCTTCACAATTTTTTTTTTCTTTCTGTTAGCACCCCTTCTTGGTTATTTGGAAGTTTGGAGATTCCTCAAAAGTAACTGGAAATGCAGTTAAATATGCTGCAAGAGGGTATTAGAGATTTTATTCTTTGTATGAACACTGAGATTGTCTTAGATGACTGTAAAGTGCTCACCGAGTTGCAGACGGTCACGGGGAAACTCCCATTTGCTGCTGTCGTACTGAAGAAGGTTGTTCTGCTCCTCCACAGGATACTCGTCTGGATCAATGATGATAGATGGACCCATTTTGTAGTGGGCTGGTTGCTGAAGTAGTTAGAGAGTTGCAATGATGATTATCTGTATTTTTGTTTCATCATAACAAACATAATGGTACTTCTTCCAGTTGTCTGTTAACAATGGTGTACCACAAGGTTCAGTCTTAGGACCCACCCTCTTTACAATCTACATACTGTAGGTGATGTAGGTCGGATCATCCCTGATGCATTATTACATTTCTATGCTGATGATACAGTTGTTTATTGTCGAGCTAAAACAGTTGCTAAGGTTTTTGAGCTTTTGCAGTGCACTTTTGACATCATCCAGTCAGATTTGTTCCATCTCAAACTTGTGAAAAATGCTGACAAAACCAGTGATGTTGTTTTCAGACAGAAATTGAATGGTGTTCCTATTCAGTTTGTCAATTCTTAAAAATACTTGGGTATCTTGGTTGAGTCACATCTCTCTTTTGAGCCTCAAATAAAAAACTTGGTAAGGAAACTGAAAGGTAAACTGGGTTTATTTTTCAGAAAATACATCCTGTCTAACTCTGAATGCTAGGAACCTCCTTGTAACTATGACTTTCCTTCCCTCCACTGACTATGGTGACATTATTTACATGAACGCTCCTTGCAGATGATGGACGCTGTCTATCACGGTGCGCTAAGATTCATAACTGGCTTTAACTACCATACCTATCATTGCACCCTGTATTCACTGGTTAACTGGTCATCATTAGCTTCACACAGACTCTCCCACTGGTACATTTTCATCTTTGAATCACTTCTTAGTCTGTTGCCTTAATCCATCTCCTCCTATATGTCACTGCGTGAGTGCAGCTACAGCGTGCGCTCTCAGGACATTAGTAAATGCAGTGTTCCGTCAGTGCAGACAGAACTAGGCAAAAGGGCCTTCTTTTGCTTTGCTCATGTTTCCTGGAATATCTTACAAAAAGATCTGAAGCTCTCAACCTTGACCTCTTAATGTCTTTAAATAACTGCTAAGTTCGTGGAAAACCCAACGCAGACACGTTCCTGTTTTAGTATTTTACATTGCTTTATAATGTAGCTGTGTTAGTTTGTTTCATTTTTTTTAATATATTTTTCTTCCATTCATTGTTCAATTAATATGCATTTTCACAAATGTCCACTGTTGTCATCATTCTTTGTTAAAACAGGTTTCTCTTATAAGTGAGTCCTTGAGGCGCATTGAGACTAACCTGTATAAATAAAGGTTGAATGAAAAAATATCAAGCTTTAAGTTTTATAAAAGAACCAAAACTGTTCAAATTAATGCCTTCCACATGAGTCAGCCTGCTTGTATGAGCACACTATGTTCTTTTTAAATAATACACCACACACTGGTACAAAAACTCATAAACGAACGGTAAATGTATTCTATTTCACGGCAAACATGAGTTAGACAGTTGCAGGGGATGAAGTGGGTTGGCACTGAGAAGAGGAAATGTTGAATTTCCCAACCACAGAGTTGCTTTCCACATCTTGTTAAAAGCTAATCCCACGTGGTTTCTGAGAAAGAAATGTTTAAAAAGTTACGTAGGTCTTACCCTCCTGAGCTTTCGAATGAACATGATAAGCATGATCCAGAGGAAAGTGGCAGCAGCTCCAGTGCACACCAGAATGATGACCTCGATATTTGGCTTCCCGTCGTCTCCTGGGAAGAGAAAAGCTGTTGTCAGCTCCACGGCAGAAAATTACAGAGTTCTTTCTTCTCTCGTTATCTGTTCTCTTGTGTTAAGACTTGCAAAGAACAGTGATTAAAAAAAAAAACCTGCCTGTGATGAATCTACATATGTACGTCATGACATTCTTTCTCTGTCTTGTTTGTTTGTTTCCTCCTATGCTAAAAATGGATTCTTACTTTTGTGTGGGACATGTATACCATCATTTTTCCAGAAACGTTTCTTCCAGACATTGTTTTTGGAATAATCGTGGTGACAGTCTGACAGTGCAAATCCCCTGAATCTGCACAGAGGCTTTTTGTTTTAATTGTGTGAATGTTTATGAAGCATTCACACTATTGTGATCCGTTTTGTCGTCGTGACTCTCGTCCTGCAGTTTTCAGGCTATTTCAACAAATCATATCAAAATGTTCAGCTCTTTCAGAACAATCCTGCTGACTGTTGGTATTGGTGCAACTTTAGCTTTTTTTAAATATATATAGTTTGCCTTTGATGCCACTTTTTCTCTCATAGGACATGAATTGAGCTAATTTTACATCCTTCAAATCTTTGGATCTGTTTACAAACTTTTACTGCTCCTTTCACATTTTGTTCTGGTTCAACATCTTTCAGCTTCCTTGTGTAAACTGAAACTTTATTTTAGCTACTTTCAGCTGGTTTTTAGCTGTTTTGTGCTTCTTTCAGATTCTTTTTGTTTTAGAAGTAAATATATTAAAAGACTACAGGTAGTCCTTGGTTTACGGCGTCATTGGTTTACGGCATTTCGCGTTTACGCCCCCCAGTGACGTCATCGCGCTGTACGTTGCCTTTTTTTATGCAGCATTTTTTTTTCTTTTTTTTTAGGGTATTTTGTTAGCTAACTGCTTGGAAACACATTAAAAAACATTAAAACGGATGTTCGAAGTTGTTTTACATTGAATAAAAGTGTTTAAAAAGATGTGACTGATCGCTGTTTTAGTTTCGGTTTCATTTCCGGCCGAAAATCAGCGTTTACGGCCGCTTGTGCGAGCAGTTCCGGTTTAAGTCTAAATCGGTTTCCGGCTGAGCCGGAGGAACGGATCTCGGCCGTTAACCGGGGACTACTTGTACTGTATAGGTAAAAATAAAAATCCCTCCTTCTGCCATCTTCTGTGTATGTTTCTTGTTGCTGGTTGCAGCAGTCTATCTTTTAAGACTCATTAGTGACCCTCTTGACACTTGACAGGGGTTATGTCCTCCACAAAAGGGCCCTCAGCCAAAGCTATGATCCAAAAACCCCAGAAGGAATTCACTTGGCATTCCTGGCAGCTGCCAATTTTCCATCAGGGTAGCGTTTTTTCCTCTAAAGTCAGACCAGAGCAATTTGTAGTGATGAAAAGAAAACACAAGGCTAAAAGGGCCTCGCTGATGTCTCTGGACACGCAGAAAAAAAAGAAGGAAAAAGCCCAAATTTTTTTGTGTGGACTAATGATTCAGTTTGATAAGATCTGCCGTATTCTGAGTCCGACTCACCGAGCACGGTGACGACAGCGCTCGTATTTGCAAATCCCTCAGTGTTTTGGGCCACACACTCGTACAGACCCTCATCATCTTTCTTCACCCTGTCAATGGTTAGAGTCCCGTCCGCCTCCAGAGTGACTCCTGAAACACATGAACTTCAAATAAATGATGCCATAAAGTTGGAAAACATGCAGTTTTTACCTCTTGTGATGCTTTTTCTAAAATAAAAAATAAAGGCCAGAAGTATTTTTAAAGCTAACTATTCTTCTTATTATTGTTATATTACTATCAACAAGCACTTTGAAACATTTTACTATAGCTGGGGTTGTGCTTAAAATGTTTATAGAAATTTGCAGCTCTTACACCTGTTTCATGTTTATTTAATGAAATAATTTTACACAAAATACACAGACCAAAACTCTTTTAAAAAAAGTTCAATTTATTATTTTTTGCTTTAAAATGTAATCATCTAAAGTGGTCTTGATCAACAGGTCTTCAAGCTTTCTTCAGGTCTTTTCAAGTTTTCAGGTAGTTTCTCATTTCGAGTCCAGTACTTAACCATTTTTGGAGAACTAGACATTTTTTTGTACGGTACATTTGTTTGTTAAGCCACTTAACTCTGACCTGGGTCATTAAAGCATAAAAAGGCTCATGAACTGCAAAGATGAACAACTTGCCAAAATAAATAACATAAAAAAGCAATTTTGATGCTATAAATTTGAAGCAAAGAGAGAATTTGTTCCTATTTCTTTAGCCTAATCTGAGAAATCTAAACGATTATGCAGTTTAGTCCATAGTATAAAACAGTATTATAGCACCAACAATGTGATTTTCAGAGCTGCTAGCTGAAAACATTCCATAAAGTTTATAATAAACTGAAGTATGGTGCATCTCTCAGGTGTTTCAGATTTTAGCTGGACGTCTTTCTCCCCTGTTTCATATACTGTAGTAATGATTTTCAGACACTCTTCATCTGCTGTTTAAGACCTTGACGCTTTCTCTGTTGTTCTACACGCCTTGAAATTTTATAAACGCACACTGCACAACAAGATGTCAGAAACAAGGACTGGACAAAATAATAAGTGAAGGGGCAGCCAAAGTCCAAAGAATAAGTTTGAAAGAACATCAAAAGGCTGGAGAACTACATATCAAGACAATCTGGCTGTATGGCAACAAAGAAGAAATAAATTAGAAGTGGTTTAAAAAGATTTGTACATTTTATTTTGTGGTTTTATTCCATAAGATACCTGGACTCTCTTTCACTTCTACTCCATTTTTTAACCACATGATGAAGGGACGAGGGACTCCTGAAGCATAGCACTTCATGACCAGGGAGCCGCTGCTGTTCACTTCATGGTTAGTCAGATTTTGGCTGAGCCATGGTCGCTTTTTCTCTGTAGCAAAAACAAACAAAAAATGAAAAGGGGAGAACAAGTTTTAATGAGAAGAGTGGTAATAACAACTGTAAACTAGAGAAACCATTTACTGCAAAAAATACAGTGTGAATGCTGAAGAATTTGCTGAAAAATGTCCGAAATTAGCTAAAACATGCTGAAATGCAGCTGAAATGGAAGAACAAGCCTAAGTTAGCAAAATAATGTAGAAAAAACACATATTTGTTGCATTAGGTTTAAATGAGCAGAAATGAGCCCAAAATTTAGGAAATTCTCTAAAAGAGCTGAAAAGTAACTGAAAAGGCAGAAAGAAGCTTAAAGTACCAGAAGGAAATGGTAGGAGCTGAAATGAGCTTAAAAAAGTGGAATGAACTGAAAAAGCTAAATTTAGCATACAAAAAAATAAATAAATAAAAAAAATACAAATACCGGTACTGTAAATAGTAGCTGAAATTGCAGAAAAAGCTGAAACTAGCAGAAATAAGCTGAAAAGAGCACAACAAGCTGAAATTAGGAGTAATAAGTTAATTGGGCTGGAAGTCACAGAAATTACCACAAAAATTTGAATTTATCTGAGAACAGCTGAAATTAGTTAAGAATATTAAAAATTTGGCTGAAAAGGTAGAACAAGCTTAAATTAGTGGAAGGAAGTGGAGAAAGCATAGTTTCCATATTAGGCTGAAAGAAGCAGATATGAGCACAAAAAGTGGAAATTATCTGGAAAAAGCTGAAACTAGCTAAACAAAAAAACAGCTGACAGTAGCTAAAAAAGGCAGAAAGAAGTTTAAACTACCAGAAGGAAGTGGAGAGCACATTTATCCTGAATTAGGCTAAAAAAAAAAAGTTTAAATGTGTGTAAAAAAAAAAAAAAGTGGAATTAGCTGAAAAAGCCCAAATTAGTATAAAACAGCTTAATAGTAGCTAAAATAGCAGAAAAAGCTGAAACTTGCAGAAATCAGCTGAAAGAAGTATAGTAAGTTGAAATTAGCAGAAATAAGTTAGAAGAAGCACAAAAATGTAATTAGCAGAAAAAATCTGAAAGGAACACAAAACAACTAAAAAATAATAAAAAAAACCAGCAGAAATTAGCTGAAAGTAGCTAAAGCAAAGTTTCAGTTTGCACGAGGAAGCTGAAAGATGCAGAACTGGAATAAAATGTGAAAGGAGCAGTAAAAGGTTGTAAACAGATCCAAAGGTTTGAAGGATGTAAAATGAGCTCAATTCATGTTCTATGAGGAAAAAAAGTGGCAGAAAAGGCTAAATCTTTCAAAAAGCTAAAAATGCACCAATGCCAAAAGTCATAGCAGGATTGTCCTGAAACAGCTGAACGTTTTGATAAATGACTGGGTGAAATTGCACAAAAATTGTGGAACGAGAAAGATGCTGAAAAAATGTACGGAAGAATAATGGATCACAATAGTGTGAATGCTTCATAAACATTCACACTGTTAAAAAACGGAACTTCTTCTGGGCAGCCCTGTTAACTTACCATTCACAACGAGCTGAGCTGTCTTGATTTTCTCCCACTGGCGGAGCTTGTACGCGAGGCACTTGTAACCTGCAGTGCTGTTTCGGGACACATTGTGCAGATACAACGAGAGGGAAATGGAGTAGTGGCTGATCTGGAGGTTGGACACGTTGACAGTGACGGTTTGATTCCTGGAGTCCATCCACCGCAGGTCTGTGTACAGGTAACGTGTTGCCCGACAGGTCAGGGCCACATCATCCCCCTCTATGGCTGCTCGAGGTTCAATTGTGACTTCCTCAGAGTTATCTAAAGTGATGAAGCAAAATAAAAAAAAAAGGTGGTTCATCATCCTCATAAATCATATTCTTGGTCGTTAGTGCAGCTTCTGTTCTACAGTACGCGTGTGCACGTCATCCACTAATTTGTACAAAAGTCTTTAACATGTCAGCTTCTCATCAGAGGTAAAGGAATGTCAAATTTGCTGTTGTTTCCTGTTTAATCACTATTAATTGGAAGCACGTTGGCAGACAGCCTTGATGGTGCGTCTGCTCTCCAACTGGAGCGAGGCTGACTATGAGACCCAAGGGAACCAGACTGTGCTTGTTCATCCAGTTTGCTGGAAAGCATTCTCTGTTCCGTCAGAGAAGACAGCTGTTATTACAATTATACTTTTTTTTTCTTTTAAAAAAATTCCTTCCCTCATCTTCTTCACCTCTGCAGTCAGATTCTTCTAAGGATTATTTTTTTCCCTCTGAGAGAGAATTGATAAGTGCTATACACATCCCCTCTAATACAAGGTTTATCTATTTCTCTGAGTCGGCAGACGTTGATTTTCTCCCTTCAGGAGATTTGCACAACTTTAAGGGAAATGTGTTTTAGTTTACGGCAAAAGAGAACTGTGTTTATCTGCAGTGACACCTCATCCCTGATGTTGCATAACTGTCTCGGTCGACAGTCTTTGTGGGGAACATTTGGAAACGCTCAGATGCACATATAAAGTCAATTCTCATTGGCTCACAGGCTCAGAGAGGAAGAGGAATGACCTGCTGGCACTGGCACAGGAATGCAGTTATTCATAGTTGTTTTTTTTAACACGTGCCATTACAGCCCTCCATATGGCCCAGGACACGTTCGACTCGCTTCCGCCTTGAAGCTGTTCAGCTACAGTGGAAGATGTTTTCAATTAATGCCCCCCTCTGGACTCTATTGCGCAACACAATCTGCACATTCCTTCCCTGTTCTGGCAGTTCATTACACCGTCCACTGCAGATTTGAAATAATGCATGGCATGGTTTGCAAAAAGATGAAAACGGTTTCTACATGCACCATGAGCTGTGCAGCTGCGGTTCGATTGCTGATGCTTACTATGAACGTAGAAACGGATCGTCATTGTGCTCAAGCCATTTTCGTTCTGGGCCTCGCAAAAGTAGTGCCCAGACACACGAGTCTCTCCGATCACCAGGGCACTCACCGTCTGGAACAAGAATAGATAAAATATCAATAACATGAAAAAACAAGGCACACATCAAGAGGCCGAGACGGTCGTTTTGATATAACATTTGTGGGGGTACGCGTTGCAGTTTGGGCCGCATTAAAGTTTAAAGAAAGTGTATAAGGTATAAAGTTAAGAAACCCAGTTTCCGAGGTGAATAATAATAGATGTCTGTCTTTTAAAAGGAAATACCCAACAAAACAAATTAAAAGCCCAGCATTCTTTGAAGGAATGCATATTCCTTAAGAACATCTCAACTACAGCCCCAAATCTCAAATGAGTTGAAAAGGAGGCGCCATAGATGCATTCCCATCTCCCTGCCGGCTGTGCTCGAGTGCCTGACTGCTGAAATCCTGGAACTGGCAGGAAACATGGCTCGTGACAGCAGAAAGACTGGGATCGTCCCCCCAGCACCTGCAGCCGGCTGTCCGTTAGCAACGAGGAGCTCGGCAGACTGCTGGGAGGAGTGACCATCGCTGTGGGAGGAGTTCTGCCCAGCCACTGGTCATCAGGCCAGGACTCTGCGGTCTACACTCATCTCCAGGCCAGCGGTCACTCTTTCAGGGATGAAGATGTTCACATCCTTGATAGAGAGGAACAGTGGTTTGAGAGAGGAGTAAAGGAGGCCATCTTTGTGAAAAGAAACCGTCCATCATCAAACAGAGGAGGAGGCCTCCGGGTTCAACTGTCCCACTCCTACAATGCTGTTATTGCTAATATCACTCAGCCCTCTGTGAATAGCAAACAACCATCAGGGTGCTAACGGTCCATTGTTAGGCTGATGGTCTGCCTTTATCCTGACTGACTGAAGAAGTTTTTAGGATGAAAGACAAAACGGTTCCACTTTTTTTTTTTTTTTTTTTTTTTTCTTTTTTGAATGTCCGGAGGATCAGACTTAACTTTCTTAGATTTTTCTACCATTATTGAGCATGCATCAGGATATCCTCATTTATCATGTGAACAGCTAGTTCTGGATGTCTCCAGCAAACTGGTTGATCGACTATAAGAAAGTTCTATTTAATTATTACAGCTCATCAGACTGAAAAAGTCTTTTGGATTAAAGACAAAACATTTCAACAAGAAGAATCCGTCCAGAGGACCTGACTTTATTTTGTTAGGTTTGATGATAATGGCTTACAGATGTTGTGATGGACTGGACACCTGTCCAGGGTGTCCCCCGCCCCTCGCACAGTGATTGGTGGACATGGGCACCGGCGACCCCCATGACCCAAAATGGAAGAAGCAGGTAAAAGATAATGGATGGATGGATTACAGATGACGACAAACCAAAATTCAGAGGTTCTTCTGACTTCATCCCTGGTTCAGGAGTGGCTCGACATGAGGAATGAGACGTTTGTATCTCATGTCCAGGATCCGGCTGTGTACAGTGCATGTAGTGCTTGATTTTCCAATATGGAACGTTTTCACAATATTGTAATTTTCTAACATACTGAGTTTTGGTTTTCATCATCTGTAACCATCAAAATGACAAGAAATAAACGTTTGAAATATTTCACTCTGTGTGCGATGAATTTATATAAAATGATGAGTTTTACTTTGTCTCTTTAAATTCAGTTCTGAGGATGGACTTTTAGTAAGAAACAAGTCTTTTCTCTCATCCATCCTGACATGAAGTGACCTTCATCAGATAATTTCCCTGATGTCCTGGTGGTCTTACATATTAAATGAACCGGTGCTGGTTCTGTCTGCCCCAGGGCCCAGAAGAGACAGTGATTCATCTCTTGGCCATTTCAGTTCTCACAGGGAGGAACATTTCCTCCAGCTGATCGCTGAACGTTAAGGACATATCTTCACCTCATCACTGATGGGATGTGTCTCTACTGAACCCTTTAAATGTCGACCTCACAGGCAGTTTGAAGGATGCTGATAACCTTTAAATCACATTTCACTTCTGTTTTTCTTGGAGAAGCACATAAAAACATCAGATCTTATAAAACGTATAAAACGTATAGGTGTTTTAAAAAAACTGATGACAACTTTTTTACTACATTACACACAAAAAGGTCTAAAGGGAGCCTTGGAGTATAAATATTATCCAAGGTAATATCATAAAATGTTGTAACAGAAATTAACTTTTACATAAAGCAGTTGGACAGGTGGCTGTAGGTCAAAGGTCAAGCAGGGAGATGGCTCCTTAAAGCTACAAAATGCCCAGTACAGCATGAAGTTTGTCCTCTTCTCTTTTATATTTATAAAAAAATATAATTCTGTTACCTTGCTAACTTTCTGCATCAAAATATCCATTCATCCATAATCTTTACCGGCTTTTTAAGGAATGAGATTTTTTTAAAAGATTTTTAGATTTATTTATTTATTGCTAAACCATGAGGTCTCTGGGAGTCCCTCTAGCCCGTCCCCTTCTTGTCGCGGTCTGGTTCGGTTAAACCCAGGTACAGGCAGACATAGGGGCAGGACGTAAAATAAAGATGAATTGATTACTAAACAAAAGGCTGACATGGCAGAAGGGGTTAAACAACTACATACATACATTTTTAAGTCGACTTTAACAGGATAAAAGTTGAGTCGATGTCGACTAGTCGATGATGTCATAGGAACTCAAGACGCTATATCGTATTTACAAAAACATAAAAATAAAAATCTGCAAAAAACGTCATTTATTATTTACAAAATAAAAGAACAACGAAACATTGTGTGTATATTTATGCTCCTACCATTTATCATATACTGCAAAAAAGTCAAAGGAAAAGCAAAACTATTATCAAGCTGCAAAAATGAAAGAAACGTGCTGCACGTAAAAAAATAAGGCTAAGAACAGGTGGAGCTGGTGGACTCCATCACCGCCCGCCCCTCTGCTCTTAACCTTATTTTATTTGATCCACCACCGTTGATTGGGTGGAATGGAACTGAAGGCAGCGGGGTGGGCTGTGGTGAAGCACCTTATTATAATATTATAGTTATTTTAGTTATCAACGGTCGTCGGCCGCGCACATCTGCGGACGCAGAGGCTGGAAAACTGCAGGTGTGTCTGGCAGTGATCCATCTGGACTTTTTCAGCCGGTCAGCACGGCTGGTGATGATCCAAATTGGATCATCAGCCGCGTGCGTCTGCTGATGCAATCAAAACCCCGACACCAGCCCACGCCCCCATTAGCACATTATTTTGGCTCAGGCTGGGCCATGTTAGAAATTAAAGCTTTACCACCCTGCTGTTTTTAGTTTTATTTCATTTAATCCACCGCGTGGATTGGGTGGAATCAGCGGCTTCGGATGTTGTCAGTCCATTAAATGGACGTTATTAGTTGTTATCATCCCCATATGTATCGGTCAAACTGTCCCTCCTGTACCTCCTAACAGGTGCAAAGTTACGTTATTATTGTGATTTTTCGCTGTTAACAGGCAGAGTGTGACGTGTGCAAACCAGGAAGTGGGTTTTTTTTGTCGGCTTACGTAACCCGTTTCCTAAACGTAACCTTACACCTGACCCAGACGCCCAAACCTAAACTTAACCCCCTTACC
>JARVGV010001030.1:14234272-14244924 GCA_031762435.1 Hypsolebias longignatus | reverse complement strand
TACAGTATATATATATATATATATATATATATACGTATATCCTATTTTCCGCTGTACACGTCACACCGTGCATAAGTCACATCAGTCCAAATATGTCTAACAAAGTGGAAAAAAACATAAATAAATTGCTTTGCCATGTAAATTGCATCTATTATGTATCACCGCTGACAACCCGGAAATGTGGGCAGGTGTTGTGGCAAAAATCAATTGGCTGCTAAATGGCAGCCGCAGGAGTGTGCACAGGAGGACTTTAACAACGATTTAACTAGATTAACACTTAAAAATGCTCAAAATTATAGTAAAGGTGTGTATCAGTCTAACTTTTCCTTAATAAATGCAATTTGATGGTCAAATCAGCCAATTGTGCGTCATGTCCAATCTTATTTTGAAAAACCACGATAGAGCGAGTCCGTGAAAAACGAGCCGCGAAGTAGCGAGGGACTACTGTACAGTACTGTATTTGCACATTGTTTGAGTTCAACATTTTGAACATTTTGTAATAGAAATGACTGTTGTTTCCTATTTTTCTAACCAATATTACCACAAACATTTAAAAAAAAAAACGAGCAGCATTAAAATAAATAAATAAGTAGCACTGGGTGTTAGACAGAGAGCAGCTTAGCTCCCTCAGAGTTGTTATGGAGTTAATGTCTTGCTCAAGGACATTTCTGTGTGGGCAGGTGTTTGCAGGCTTTCTAAACACCAGGCCACCTTCAATTTTATCATCATTATTCTGACAGCGGGAGTTGGCTGAAAATCCCGCTGCCTCAGACTTGTTAGTGGTGGATGTGGGCAAACGGGAAGCCTGAAGTTGAAATACTGACTGAGAGAATCCGGTCGCCCCTCCTCAGCTCGCCGCTCAGGTCAGCCGGCCCTCCAGCCAAGATGAAGGAGACGAAAATCCCCTCTCCATCCTCCCCGCCGACGATGTTGAAGCCCAGGCCGGTGGAGCCCTTGTGCAACACCACCTTCCTTGGCTCCCTGCCAAAAGGAGAGACGGCGTCAAGGACAAAACAGCAGTCGTCATGACACAGAGAGACGACCAGAACTGTAAAATTGTTATGCAAAAGAAGACAGAGGCGTTTTCAGACAGCCATCTTTGGTTTGGACTGTTTATGATATTGAAATGTCAAGTACATTCATTAGGCAGCTACAAACAGCAGGCCTATAGTTCTTTTTTAGTGGGCCCACCGTGTTTATCTTTGCAAGTGAGCATAGTTTAAACAGTTTATGCAGAGGCCATGACACAATGATAGAAAGCAATAATTAGCCATGAAATAAGAAATAACCATAGTGCCAGTAGAGTGGCATGCAGAGGCTCGCCCGAGTCAAAATGTGTTACTGTAAACATTTAGCAAAATAAAATGATCCATTTTAAATTTGAACAATTTATATATAAAACAGAAAGGTAGCAAATAGAATTATGTAAACACAGCTCTAAATCGGTAAATCATTAGCAAAAGGACAATTTAATTTGTAAGGCTCATTTGATACTCTGACTCCTCAGCTGTCTCTTCTAAATACTTCGTGGCACTCTAAAAACTAAGATAACTGTGTACACACATTAACATCCAGTCACATCAATGCACAACAATGGGCCACCTCCTCACGCTCTGCTTCAGCCGCTATGACTCATCCTCCAGCAGGCTGTTCAGACTGCCTCAGCTTTAAGACCTCGAGAGGCCAAACCGCTGCTTCAGTACAGTAAAACCCCTCTGAGAACACACTTCACGCACATGCAAACACACACTCCAGAATACTTAACAGTTAACGCACTTACACGCACACTTTCAGTGGATATCTCCGGATTAACATTTATTCCTGTGCACAAAAACACACAACTTCCTTAAAAAATAAAGTCAGTCACCACATGTCTCCTATTAGTGGTCTTCTCTTGCACTACTCAGCCTGCGGTCTACAAGAACAATTGCTTCGCATTCCCTAATGGCTGCACTTAAACTACTTGTTAAAAGTTTTCCTATCGAGGAAACATTCCAGGCTCTCAAGAGTCCCCGGTACCTGCAACCCACTGAACAGAAACAGAGACGACTCCACCGGGAAAGAGGCGAAATGGAAAAACAAATTGCTAAGAGAAGCAGAGTTGAAATGCGATTCCTCGTAAGGCATGTACTGAAGCAGTACTTCTGAAAACAGGGTTATAACCAAACTGTAGCTGGTTTACTCATTTAAAGTATTACTTTCTTCTATAATCTTTGTATGGTGAGAGATTAGAGAACCTAATAAAAATAATGAACAGTACCGGTAATTGCCACAAGTACGTTAAAACAGCTGATGCGCCTTCAGTGAACTTAGGCTTTAAATAACCTTGGTTTCCATTTTGAGCTTTTCTTCTCAGCTTCACACGACACGCACCATCTCCATGGTTACCTTCCGATCCAGATCCGCTGCTTGCTTCTGAAAGAGCATTTCCTTCCTGTGTTATGAGGCAGGCTCCTCATCAGTGGCATGGAAGATGAGATGTTCACCGTGAACATGTTGGCTGTGGCACATTGCTCGGCTCAGCATTACCCCCGGACGCCTCTGTCCAACTGACCTCCGACAGAGAGGTGGGGTATGATTTTAGACATTCTTGTCTTGCGGGGCTTGTGTTCCCTATCTCATCCCATGTGTGCTGTGATGAGAAGCAGGTCCTCATCAGACTGTGACAAAAAGCAAGCCAACATACTTAACCCTAACGTTCCCGCGCAAATCATTTCCCCTCAGTAAGAAGAAGCAAAAATCACCATTCGGTCACATCTTAAACGAGTGTGGCTCAAATATGTCGAGGTTATCCAGAGTTGATCTCCTTCCGCGCCGCTTCATCTCTGCCGTCGTGTTTTTGCGGGTTCAGCTCTCTTCGATGCAGCAGAGCAGCATTCCTGTCTGTCAGCCTGGACCTCTGGAGACTAGGCAGACAGATTCCCAGAAGCTCCTTGTTAATTTGTAGAAGTGTAATCAGACTCATGGATGGCCTTTCG
The DNA here is from genome assembly GCA_031762435.1 of Hypsolebias longignatus. Classification (NCBI taxonomy): domain Eukaryota; kingdom Metazoa; phylum Chordata; class Actinopteri; order Cyprinodontiformes; family Rivulidae; genus Hypsolebias; species Hypsolebias longignatus. Next base: position 14,241,946 of record JARVGV010001030.1, on the reverse strand, counting down.
TGGCTTTGAGGCCTTTGATTTGTTGACTTCATAATCTATGACCTGGCTGCACTCAGGACAGCGAGCCAGATTTCCCAACAGGAAGATAATGTGGAATATTTCAGGAGATAAGGTCTTATCTTACAGCTGGGACTCTAAAGGAGCTTGTTTCTGTTGTGTTTGTCCACGAGAAGTGAATCGCCTGTTCGTTTTCATGTAAAACGGCAGTGAATTTCTTACAGAATTAAAGGGATAAAGCCTCCGCTCTCCATCACAAGACTTGCCTCCCCTCCTTTCAATGTCTTTTCATCCATGCCAGGAATGTAAACAGTTATAGAGCAGTCTCTGCTCAGCCGTCTCTATAATTCAGAACTCGCCACCCCTCCCGTTGCTGTATTTCCCATATGCTGCGACTGCAGAAGCTCAATCCTGAAGCTGTGAATGGATATCTGGGCTGCAGGGTTCAGTGGGTCGCATCGTCTTGGACGCAGCGCAATAATTAACTCTGCTCGGCTGATTAATGGTGGACACTGAAGATGGATGCCATTTTACACATCCAGACATTTACTGTTGTGACGTTTTACCTTTCTGTCTCTTTAAAAAAAGTGGCATAAAGCTTATATATAAAGGTATGCTGTGGTTTGTATTCCTTTTCACTGATTTAATGTAGCTTTTCTGAGGCTGCTCTTTTTGCTTCTAATTTGACTGAGACTTTTTTCTCCTTCTGCTAAGGTGGAGTTTAAACTTTATCCCCCTTTCTGTGAAGCCAAAAAAAAAAAAAGATTCAAGTGTAAAAAGAATGATTGTGATGTGTGCTCAGATAAATCTGCTGTCACTAGATTTATTTTAAACTCCTCTTTGTGCGTTAGTCTCTGAAACTGCCAACCAAAGGTCAGTGCATCACAACTTGCTGAATTCGTGCCCTGGCTAGTTAAACGTGTTTAAGTTTCAACAGAAGGGCGAGTTACTGATTAGCTCATGCTGCTGCTGAAGTCAGGCTTCTGTGCTCACGCAAGCTGGGCCTGAACACAGTAGATAAAGTAAAGATAAATACTGAAGTTTTAAGCACTAAAAGTAAAGCAACGATACTTTCAGTCAGAAATTAAAATCGTCAAATGTGATTTTTTAAATTTATTTAGTGGGACTTCAGCCACACTTTTGTGCATGAGAACAAAGCTCAGAGTAATTTGTTTAAGCGCACAACTTTTTATGTTTTAATGGTCTCCCTCTTTTTTGAACGTTAATTCTGATTTCATTTTATGAGCCGCTTTGTGACACGAGCTGAATGGAGCGCAGAACAGAAGCTTCTCCTCATCGATGCAGCTCGAACTGAATTTAAAGAACTAAAGTTTCCTAAACATTTGGGCAGAACTGCAGACAGATTCTGCTCCAGAGCCTGCAAGCGTGACCAGACGGGAGCCGCTTGTTTAGTGAACTGTGTGCACCACTGCACATAGATGCACGATTGCACCAAAATGCATTTTAAACACTGGTTTTATTTATCATCAAGTCTAATGCTGGCAAAAATAAGACAGGGGGTAATATCAGATGGACGAAGTGGTGGGGGTTGTGTCTCTGGTGACTCCACAAAGGGGGGTGTACGCATAAGGCCGATATAAGCACTGACTCATTTCTCACAACCAGCCAGTGCTACTTTTATAGAAGCCTGCGCTTGTTTTAGCATCTATCTAAAATAACATTGCAAGTTTGAGCTGATGGAATCTGCCTGTTCGTTTTCATTGAGCTTCGATGCTCATCGGTTGTGACTGGGATGAAGCTGTCAGCCATGATGTCCTCTGAGACAACGTCAGTCTTTTCTTATCACGCAGCCGACCTGACACACAAACACACTGGGTGCAAACAGGTGCGTGCACAGTCACAACATGTGGGAATTGATTTAAGATGATGTGCGAGGTGCGCGGCGTGCTGGATGAAGGTGCGCACAGGTACGTCCCAGTGTCACAACTGTACGCTAGTCTTAAAGTTTGTGTTTGTGCTTGTTTGTCAGCGCGCTGTGAGCAACTGTCTCTGTGTACAGTATGCATGTGTGATTGGTGCTGGCAGTAAGGGTGATGAGAGGGGTAAGACCAGAGTGCATGGCCTGATTTTACCCAGTGGGCTGATGAATCCTGACAGCTGCAGGACTGTCTTATGCTGCTGTTGGTCTGCTGGCCTGCACAGGATCAGGCTTTTACTTTACGTCACATAAATGGTAACAGCAAGACTTTATATTTACATAAATCAACAAATGTCACACTGCTTTGTAAAGGGTGGCCACACCATCATCCTACTGTCTCCTTTATTTAAAAACCAAAGTCCAACTTCTCACACATTCTCAGGAAATCACTCATTGCAAACAGAGCATATACGTTATGCAATATAGACTAAATTTAACACAAGCAATGGCTCACACAGAAACATTCAAGCATTCATCCATGTGGTGATGCACAATGAATAGGACTGTGGAGGAAAAACAAAAAAAAAATCAAAATGCAGGGGGCCTTTTGCACGTTTGATGATGCCAAACAGAAAATAACCCACAAGCTACTGCCATAAATATAAAAACTGGTGTAACTCGGTTTTATCAATGCCTCCTGACAGATGGAATTGGGCAGTCTGTGGGAGCCTGAAGCCCTTTCGGCTGCTCTCCTGTGGTGATGGATTTGTAAAGTGCAAGTACAGCTCCGTTCGACTGCTTTACATTCAAAGGTATGAGCACTTGTTTGAAAACTGTTGGACAAATAATAGCTGAACACAAGGTTTCAATGGAAACTGAAAAGCAGAGCAAGATGTCCAAACAGATCAACAGCAAAAAATAATAATCCACTTTTATTTGTTACAGCGTTCAAATGTTTGTTCTTATTTCATGTGGGCTCATGAACGACGTCACAACAGCTGCATGTGCAGCATCTGCTTGGCATTTTTGCATACGTTCATCCAAGACATGATTGTTGTGCCATTAAGCTTTCAATTACTTCTTTAGCTGTTCTTTTTCATTGACATAATCCCTGGTCGACATATTAAAATAAAAATAGAATGCCAGGTTTTCTGACATTTTCATGATCAACTTATACTGCTACGTCAGGGACACGGACATTACCATGCTCTTCTTTTAATCCATATGGCCGAGGCCTCTTAACTTTAATGATCATGATCTACTCTAGTTGGTAGATAATTTAATTTGTCTGACAGCAGTCATGGAATTGAGCAACAGATTGTACGATGTGAAAGTCCACCAAAGTCGGTACAAATCCGCTGCGAAAGAAGACTAGATTTACACAAACCAGGATTGTTTCCTGTAGCCATTTATAATGAGCGGCAGATTTAAAGCCTGATGTCAACATCTGCTGATAGAAAATGATTTCTGAACAGTCAGGAGCAACTCATCAAAGGATAAGTCTGGCATAAACCAAATGCAGCTGGAATATTAATGTCACTGTGTCTGCAGTGGGGTCTGTTCTAGGGTTAGTTTTGAATGGGCTTTTTCTTGGCTACAATGTACCGGTAATAAATTTTTAAAAAAGAAACATATCCTATCAACTATTTTAATCTTTCAACAGTATCTAGCTGTCTTGAATAATAATTTCATTTCAACACAAGTGCATGGTACAGACTTAAGTAGTCAAATGTTTCTTTCTTCATGGTTTGAGGGACTATGTTTTAATTGCACTGCAGTCATTTTGTCTAACAACAAATAAAACGAATCACCGGAGGAAAGTTTTTATAAAAGGAAGAAACGTAGACAGAGCTGTTTGACCACAGATGCATGTTTTGGAGACGTAAAGGTGGTGCATTCAACATCAAGAGCCCTGTAACAACTGTTTAACACAGAAGTGGTAGTTTTACAGTTGGACCTTGTTAAGTTGCATGTGAAAATTATACAGTATATTGTAAAGGTCATCTTCTCAAATAGACACCAAATGACTGTGGAACAAACAGAGTAATCTACCAGTGAGCTTTTGGAATGAGCTTCTAAATTCTTAAATAAAATCTTATTGAAGCAACTTCCATTTTATCAATTCTGTTGAAAACGCTAAAAGCATTTGATCAACGTCCAGCTTGTTATGGCAAGTTAAATTAAGTGACAGGTGATTTTTTTTAATATGTATTTCTTAAGCTAATGTATTTTTACTCTGACAAAATGTAAATATTTTAGGTTGCTCCAGGAAAAGGACAGTCAAAGAAATGACTGAAAGCTCAGTCTTACCATGATAATCATGTCCATGAAGAGTACGCATTAATGTTTAACACTAAAGCCCCCCACATACTTCTGCGTACGCCGTACATACGCCGTCGTACGCTGTACATACGCAGATGTACGCGCGTACCCAATACGCGCAAAGCTCAAATTTTATATACGCAAACGCGGTGTCGGCACAATAAACTTCCCGGCGCCGGACTGTTTTGTATGCGACAACAATGTATTAAATTCTTCTTCATCCCTGATCTGGTCTTTTGTTTTGTTTTGTTTTTTTTTTTTTGCCAAAAGGCAGTGGTCGCTTCCTCCTCCGTTGACGCGATGACTGAAATGATGAGAAATTAATGAATTTTTTCACGAGTGAAACTCAGGTCCAGCGTGGCTGCGGGAGGTTCTGAACATGTCCTGGTGTGCTGGTCTGATGTGTGGGCTGCAGGACCAGCGCTCCCTGTGTTTTTTATTTTTTACAACTTTTTATTAACAACATATAAACACAGAACACCGCTGCAGCTGTCAGCTCTCGCCTTTTTTTTTCTTCCGACCTGTCAATCAATTCAGTAGGCGTGTCAGCAAATGACCAATCAGCGACCTCATTTTGTCCCGTAGGTAAACGCTTCTCATCTGTGGAGCTGTCTGAACCCGACGGAATTAATAAGGAAATAACGTCAATAATTCAGCGCGAAAACACGAGAATGTACGCATGAACGTATGCAGAAGTGTGGGGGTGAACTCTCTGCGTACAGTACGCGCGTACAGACACGCGTACGGACGTACGCAGAAGTGTGTGGGGGGCTTAACTCCCACCAAATCTCTTCCCAAGTTCCACAATTGTGACCTTTGAACTTGGTTAGGTCAGGGATTTGCTGACTGATGCCAGGCTACTTCAGTAAGACTCCAAGGTGGTAGTCCGACACAGGACAAATTAGTCCACGACCTTGCCGATCATGAACAATATTCAAATATCAGATCACTAAAGTGACAAACAAACTAAAGATCTGCTCACCTTATGGCCATAGAATGAACAATAACACGTTCAGCAAGATTTAAAATGCAATCTGTTTTTTTTTTTAACCCCTTTCTGCAAATGTTATTTGAAAAATTCACTCCCTCTGTGGAAGAAAAGATAAAACCTGTATCTCATAAAGGTGGAAAGCTCTATACTTACACCGACGCATTAAAAATTGATGCTTGCCTGCTGCTCTCTTTCTTTGGTCTTATTTTCCTCTGAATTCAAGGAATTGCCATGGGTTACGGTGAAACCAAGTAACAAAACCAGCGGATACTCCTTCAGCACAGTCACCTTGGACCCCCACTGTTATTGCAAGAGGCCTCAATCAAAAGCAGCCAACACACTGGTCAAGTAACATGGATGAAAGCCAATGAAGTGGACAGCAGGAGTAAAATATATTACTGTGTCACACCTATGCTCATGTGCAGAGGAAACATTCACAGTATAGATTTCCCAGTAAACCCTTTGACTTTATCTATCAGAGGAAACAACGTGGTGTCAGAGACATTGGAAAAATGCATGCATACTAAGCAGGCTTGCATAGCACTCAAAGTCTTACAGGCTGGAATGCAGGGAAAAAAAAGTGTTCTCCAAATGTACAAGAATAACAAACAAAAAAATCAGCGTGTTTTTTTTATTTTTGGAACTGCAGCACGCCTTGAATCAATCGAAGGCTTGACTCGAGTTGTGAAAACTAACATTGGTAGTTTTCTACTGGGACACAAAGGCGTTTATCCGGAACTTACAATGCTTTTTCAGGTATGGTTGACAAGATCAAGAGGCAAGACATGCTGAGATTGGAAAAGTTCAGAAAGTGAACATTTGTTAACAACCATCCATTCTTCGATTTTCCGAGACCAGAGTACAGGTACCTTCATTTTTACCTCCTCCAGTGGGACCTGTCTGAAATACTTTCCCCTGAAGATATCCTTACTTGCTGCTCTGCTTCTTTTCAATGGGAAGGAGCAGCATTTCTGATCTTAGCTCTTATTAAAAAACTGCACAACTTGTCCTTAAAATCTGTTCTGCCACCTTCCACTCTGTGGTCAAGAAAGCCAATCAAAGACTCTACTTTCTAAGAAGACTAAAGACGTTTGGTAAAAACACCACCATCCTCACAAACTTTTACAGGTGCACCATTGAGAGCCTGTTGACAGGCTGCATCACAGGCCGGTGGGAACTGCACGTCAGAGCTGGAAAGCTCTACAGAGGGTGATGCAACCAGCAGAGGACATCACTGGTAGCAGTCTCCACACCATCCAGGACAGCTACCACAGCCGAGGTCTGCGTAAAGCACGCATCATCATTAAGGACCACACACCCAGCACAATGATTCTTCCATCTACCACCCTCAGGCAGACGATACAGGAGTCTGCCATCGCGTACGAAATGACTAAAAGACAATATCCACAAGCTGTCAGATTACTTTACTCTTACAAATAACACTGAACAATTCACAATAACATTGCATTAAGCCACACCTGTGGCATCTAATATGTTTATTGCTGTTGCACTATGTGGCTGTATCATGTATGCCACTACCTTACTATCATAATACAGTTAATCTCAGTGTTATTCACTACATGTGCAATAACCTGTCAAACAACCTGTGTAGTGCATGTTATGTACAATATACATATATCATGCATTTTAACTTATATTACTACCTTGAAATGCTCATTTATACTAATTCGTCCTACTTGCACCGTTATATACCACGTTGTTGTTTGCTATATCCTCTTTTGGACCTTGTAAATATTATATTTCATTTTCAGTTTTTGGTACTTTATTTTGCACCCTTATTCCATGCTTTAGTATGTCTTGTTTTTTAGTTAGGTTTTTTTTTTTTTTTAGCAAGTCAAATAACTCACAGCAAAAGAGAGCACATTACTCCAATTCTGGACTCCCTGCACTGGCTCCCAGTTCACTTCTGAATTCAGTTCAAAATCCTTATGTATGTTTTTAAATCTCTGAACTGCTCTGCCTCATCTTATCTCACTGATCTGCTGCAGCCATATGTTCCACAGCGCGCTCTGTGGTCAACAGATCAGATGCTTCTATTAGTTCCAGGAACCCGTTTTAAGCTCAGAGGTGACAGGGTCTTCTCTGTTGCAGGTCCAAGACTGTAGAATTCATTCAGCCTTTATTTAGGCAGGTTGATCCCATTGAGCCTCGAGGACTCATCTACAAGAGAGACCTCTATGAATGACTTACCCCTACATCAGGCAGGCTCCCCAATTTTTGTCTCGCTTAAAAAAAACACACACACTTTTATTCCCTGGCTTTTGACATGGTGTGATTTGTTTTTAACCTGTCTGTATTCTACAATGTTAGCCATTTAGTTATTATCTTTTTCAATTTGGATCTGTTTTTATCATGTGTCTTTTGCTTGTTTGTTTCTGCTGTAAAGCACTTTGGCTGGCCTTGTTGCTGTTTTAAGTGCTTTATAAATACAGTAGTATGGTATGGTATGGTATGGTATGGTATG